>CM076577.1:1081931908-1082210919 GCA_034641835.2 Pinus albicaulis | reverse complement strand
TGGAGTCAAATCTTACACCTAGTTGGCTATCACGCTATGTTAAATACTTGGCCACTAGGAGGAATAAGAGTTCCATTTTGTGTTATTGTATTTTGTTCCATAGTTGAAAATACAACTAGGAGTGTGAATTTAGAGAGAAAAATGTATGAAGCTAAGTTTTTATAGCAACCTTACATGTCAAAAGTCTTAGCTAACTCTAGAGAGATTACCTCTTTCTTTGTACTTACATTTTTTCCATACCAGAAAAGAGAGAGTAGAGCATGTTTACATTTTAGTGTTGTTTTTCTCCCATAAGGATTTCCTAGGGAAAAAGGAGTAGAGCATCATTACTTATAAGGGTTGCTTGTCTCCCATAAGGATTTCCTAGGAAAATAATTGTGTTGATTGTAGATATGTATGTGTGTGTTTCATTATGTTCTCTATTTCTTACATTGTGTTTCATTATGTTTTCTATTTCTTACATTTGATTGTCTTATTCATTTAAATAGAAATTTAGTTATTAAAATATCTAAAACTTAAATACAAATTAATCTTCTTTATATATATTTCACTTATTTTATCAAATTTGTTGTGACAAACTATTTCATTATAATAATTATAAAACTTGACTATTAAATAACAAAATTTTGTATTGATAAACATCTACACTTCTCCAACATAAAAAAAAATACATATAACTTTTAGATACATTGAGACATATATTAATATAAAAAAACCATTATATATTTTTCAGATGTACGACTTGGAATATCCACAACTCAGTCATTTTTTCAGTCAACCATTACATATTTAAATTTATTAAAGTGAACAATGTGTTGAGATGATTTTCATAAACATTTATAAATATTAAAAAATACATTAATATTTTTCAAAAAATACTAATCATATAAAATATTTATATATTTCTAGAAATAATTAAAATATATGTTTTATAATTTAAAAAATCAGTTTTACAATTTAAAATTATAAACAAATAAATAAAAAATAAATAACTAACAATGAAACACTTTTACCATATTCCAGTCCTCAATGACAGAGTGCAAGGGATAAATCAATAATTCGTTTCCCACTAAAAAGGATTGTATACGAAGGGAGTGTAGGAAATAATAAGGATCGTTGTTAACATGTTCCTAATTAAAAGAATTGTATTTTATATATTTTAGAATAAAAAACACTATGCAATATATATAAAAAAATCTCTGATACTTTATAATAAATATGATCTGTAATATGTTTTCATAATTTTCTATTATCATTGAAAGCTATATACAGATTGTTGTAACAGAAACCAAAGGAATGTCAACTATGTGAACATTATTAAAATGTTTAGAATGTTTAGAACTTTTCCATACTTAATCACTCTCTCACACACACGACACACCATTGTTTCCCCAATCACTAGAACTTTTAAAGTATCTTTCCAGCGGTTTTGAAAACCGAACCCATTTCCCTATTTCAGGTAACCCAAAAACTCAGGTATCTTTTATATAAAGAAGAATTAGCAAGCTGGTGCATCACAAAGACCTGAAATTTGTAGAAATTTGATATAATAGTACAATTTAAAACCAACATTAGTAGGGTTTTTTGGCATGCCTAGGTTCAGCAAATGTGTACAGGATTACGAATAGAGTGGTGCTCATATGGGAGTGCATTTTGTTATGATACCACCAAATTGTTAGGAAATGGGAAGACAACATAAAGAGTTTTAGTTTATATGGTATAGATATATAAAAATGGCATGTATTTTTTATAACATAATTTATGTAAGTGTTTAGGTTTATTTATTTTATTTCTAATAATAAAATTTTCTTGATAGCTGGATCATATTACTATGGATGTAAAAATAGGCTCACATAAATTATCGGTCTATATATAGACATATCTACTTGACACAGGAATACCAATTGTGTATCCAGCTTCTGATACTTGTTCATCATGACTTGGATCTTCCTGAGCTTGTAAATTACCGTTGTCATGTTCAAATAACTGTGGCTAACATATAACCTCATTTTCCAGGTGATAACAATCACCAAATCTGAAGAAATCCTATGGAGGTAACTATGGAGGTACATCATTGTCTGCAAGATAATTACCATTTGTGAAGCTGTATGGGTGACCTAGAAGTGGAGGGATGGCCATGTTTTCAACGTGATCCTCCAGTCTAAAGGAATCTACGGTAGGTAAAAATGGACATATAGCAATGTTATCAAGTGGATTTTTGTTGCAGATATGAATAAGTCTGTTGGAGGTACTCCTTCATCAAATCTTAAGAATTATATCATAGGTAACAGTGGATGTACAACCATATTTGAGATATGATTAACGAAAATTTCTGTTGTTTTTCCTTCTCAATCATGATACAAGTCAATACATTAAATTAATACAACAAGCATATTTATGTAGACTCTGAATCGATTCTTTATAATTTTTCCCTCAAACTCCTAACATATTAATAATTTCACATTGAATGAGTGCATAAATGCACTCTCTGTAAGGGACTACTCAATGGGATACACCGCAAGCTCAAAAATGCCAGTAACTAAAATAAAGAGAATAACTCCTTCAGATCTTTGTGTATACACTATACCCTTGCATTTTACCTAGAATTATTTAAAATCACTCTCCTCAATTGGATACACCTTCACTTGGCAGCAAGCTCATATCATTTTCTTCAGTAACTAAAGATAACATAAAAAACGAAAAGGACACAACACCTAAAAGATCTTTAGGTGGCCTCTTATTTCCACGATGAGACTCTACAGTGGAGTGGAGCGAGTATCACATTCTCTCGACCATATCAAAAACGTTCTTATAATATTTGAAACCAAAGCTATATACATATTGCGGTAACAGAAACGAAAGAAAAGTCTATTACACTCATTCACATAAAATGCAATAAAAATAGCAACATTCCACGAGGACAGGAGGAGAAAAATACCTTCCAGTAGATGAACAATGCCGACGAAAGGAGCAACAACGCAGACTAGAGGAGCAACAGCACGGACAAACGTGCGAAAAGACCAGCAGAAAAAGTGAATAAATTATGTGCGAATAATGAGACTGGTAAACAAATCAAATGCGTGGGCGATTTATTTATAGAAACTAGTTCGGCCGAACTTTTGTTGGAAGTTTGGTCGAAATTGTGTTGCTGGTTTTCCCATCTCCGGCAAAAATTCTGTTTGCCCGCGCCGTTAGTGTGCAGTCAATCTAAACGTAATCACGAGTTTGGCCAAACTTTCTAAGAAATTTTTGCCGAACTATTAAATATTTCGGCCGAACTTTATAAAATGTTCAGCCAAACTATTTCCGAAAAAAGTTTTCGGCCCCCGATTCTCACAAAAGTGTAACCCAGCTTCAGGTTTCTGCCCTGCAAGAAAACTCAGTCATAGCATATGAATCCAGGAATTTAAAGAAACATGAACATAATTATAGTGTGTATGAATTAGAGTTAGCTGCTGCAATACATGCTTTGAAGATGTTGAGACATTATCTGTTAGGAAAAAAGTTTGTATTAATGACAGATCACATCAATTTGAAGTATTTTTTCACACAACCTGATTTAAATTATAGGCAAGCTAGATGGTTGTCCTTCCTTAGTTCATTTGACATGGAGATGACACATATCAAGGGGAAGGAAAATAAGATTGTTGATTCTTTAAATTGGAATTCTTCTCAAAATTTGAATAGTGTTGGGATTGGCGCAAATTGTGATATTGAAGGATTGATCTAATAAGTAATGAGACAAGACCCAAACTATGAAAAACTCCAAGAAAAATTACAAAAACATGAGATAGTGGGGTATACTCCAAACCATAAGGGACTGATTTGTTGCAAAAACAGATTATACATCACCAATGTGAAGTCATTAAAAAGTGAAATTCTAGATGAGAATCATAAAAGACCCTATGCAAGACATCCAGGGTATCAGAAATTAACTTCAGCCTTAAGAAAGAATATGTTCTAGCCAGGTATGAAAAAGGATGTAGCTAATTATTTAGCTAGATGTTTGGAATATCAGAAGGTAAAAGTAGAGCATCAGCATCTAGTAGAATTGTTGATTTTTTACCCGTCACAGAATGGAAGTGGGAGACAATTTCCATAGAATTTATAACTGGATTGCCAAGAACTAAATACCAACATGATTTTATAATGGTATTAGTTGGCACACTTAAAAAAAATACACACTTATTAACAGTACAATCTACTTTTGGTACAACTCAAGTAGCTAATGTATTCATGAAAGAGATTGTAAAGTTGCATGGTATTCCTAAAATGATCATGTCAGATTGAGATGCAATGTTTATTCCAAATTTCTGGAAGACTCTGTTTGGGGGAATGGGTACCAAATTGAACTTTAGTATCATATATTATCCCCAAACTGATGGGAAAACTGAAAGAACAAACTAGATTTTAGAAGACATGTCGAGAATGTATGTGATGAACATACCAACAAAGTGGGAGGACTTTCTACATTTGGAAAACTTTTCCTACAATAATAGTTACCAAGGCTCAATCAAGAAGATTCCTTTCGAAGCATTATATGGCAGAAAGTGCCTTACACCTCTAAGTTGGAGTCAACCAGAGGGGAAGCTAATACTTGGACCCGATGCATTGTAGGAAATGGAAAGGACAGTAAATAAAATTTAGCAAAATATCAAGACAGGCCGAAAGGCTATGCAGATAAAAATATAATTCATAGATAATTTATTGTGGGCGATCATGTTTACATGAGGATTAAGCCCAAAAGGAGTACTTTGTACATGCGTAGCTGTGCAAAACTAGCACCACACTACTGTGGAACTTTTGAAGTACTGGAAAGAGTGGGACCAGTAGCATATAAGTTGGCTTTACCTAGTCACATTAAGGTTCATGATGTTTTTCATGTTTCATTATTAAAAATAGTATGTACATGATCATACTCATGTTATTGATTGGAATGTGATACCGGTGGAATCAGAAGGGGAATTTATTCTAGAGCCATTTTGCATCCTGATACGGGAAGAAATTAAACTCCGAAAAATGACAGTGGCTTGGGTAAAAGTGCAGTAGAATCACTTTGCACCTGAAGAAGCTTCTCAGGAGTGAGAGGAGGATATGAAGGAAAAATATCCATCACTGTTTGAAAAGTGAATTTTATATTTTGTCTTTGCAACACCGAGGATGATGTTTTGTTTTAGAGGGGGAATATGTAATGTCCCCAGTTTCTCTACTTTTATTAGACAATTAAACAGTCCTAAAGGGTAAAGTGGGCCCAAAGGAAAACAATTATGTTGGAATATTTTATTATTTTAATTTAATAAAATGAAAATGGAATTTATTTTTCAAAGACTAGATTATGATTAGAGATCAGGAATCCAAATCCATGATGATGGATAAGGTTCATAAGACTTTCCCAGTTCTCCAAAAATCATTGGAGAAAATAAATTAAATATTGAATTTTAGATTGGAGATAAAAATCTAAAAAACATATCACAATAAAGAGGAAAGTTTCTGGGAAGAGGTGTAATAAAACTAGAAAGAGGAAAAATCTAGTTTTAAAGTACTTTTTGTGGAAGAAACAAAAGGAAAGCCTAGGCAAAAGGGAAAAAAATATCTTGATTAACTGGACCCAGTATGGAAACAAGATGATGGGAAAGCAGACTTAAATAAGATAAATAAGTGTGGACAAGAGGATGCCTACTGTTGGAAGATTTGATCTCTGCTCGGGGGGAACTGTGGAGAAAGAGCTCACAGGTTGGGTGGAAACTAGTTTACCTTAATTGGTATGCATAAGTTAATTCGTTTAAACTTAGAATTTTATTATTTTTATTGTGAAGTTAATTATTATTAAAGGAATTGACTAGATCTATTTAGGAGTATATGATGTATATAAAAATAATGTTAAAAATACTAAGTTGTAGTGAACTAGTGAGTCTATACATTTAACAAGGTGGTATATAATAAATATAACATTACTTTGCATTGTTGTATAGAAAATACTCTGAAGAGTACCAACTCTGAGAATGACTAAACCCTGATGTAGGTTTAAATTTGAGGTTAGGTGAACTCTCAGAATTTACTTTGAATCATATGATTTTCTTACCATTATTTTACAAATCATGGAATTTTGTCAATAAACTATTACAGAATGAAAACAAATATGTCTGACAGTCCATGTCAATTCAGAACATTCAAGTAAATTTTCTACTGTGATAAAACTGAATAATTTAATACTCTAACTGGGGCATAATGAATAGTAATAATTTCAGAGAGGAACTCATAAATTATTACTAGAATTGAACCAAAAAATCTAGGAAAAGTATTACTCCTGGATTGCAAATATAACTTCAGGAACAGAGAAAAGTGTATATTAAATATACTACAGAGTTATGTAAATTTAGGGATATAAATCCATATACATATAAACTCCAATTCAACTTTATTCTAACTAATTATACAAAATTTGGGTAACTTTGTCCCATAAATCACAAAGTGTATAATCTCTCCAGAATTTATTAAGAGGCATCATAACCAAAATCCCCAAATGGGTTACTGGACCAACCTGAAAGGGAAGAGTCCAAAATTATGACTTAATATGGAACGGTTGTCAGAAGTATTCAAACCCAGTATGATGTACGGATTAATTACAGAGAACATAAATAAATAAATTAATTTTGGAGTAGGATTATAAACATACAATTAAATAAAAGATTTCAACATCGAAAATGGATGAGGAATAATTACATTATTCATAGACAGGGAAAATACAATCTGTAATAAGAAGAGAAAGTTATGTTATTTCAAGGAAAGATGTGAGGAACATCATAAGCAGAAAGAAATTAATTTAACTCAAGAAAGTTCTTACCTTACAACCTCAGAGGAGTAACGAGAGACATTTGACATGTAAGGAATGAGAATTCCTATACAATTGAAAGAGAAATAAAGGTATTAACTCTGTGAGTGCAATAAATTGAAATATAACCAATAACAATACCTAACTAAGAAAGGGTTTAAACAGTAAGAACGAGAATATGAATTTCTTATAATTATAAAGGTTATATTATTATGAACTAAATGACACAACATAGCTCTATGATAATTTTGGAAGAGAAATCGAAATTTCTCAGTGTAGCATAAGACGCAATTTCGTATTCTAGAAAATATGAATGTTTTTCCCAAATAATATTTTAAAATGCTAATACAGAAATTGTTAAGGGAAACTAAATAATTCTTAACCCTGTAGAGGTCTCGGAAAAGCCAAAACTGAGGGAGCATGGTGAGAACATAAACATAGAAGCATAAGGGAGAGAGAACAGGAAAAATAAATCAAGGTTACCTGTAGGAGATGATAATTCCGTAAGGAGAAAACCATTGGAGTTGAAACAAAGGGTGTGAATAATTCCATAACTTCCATTCACCTGTGTGGAATCCAATATTCGTATTATAAATCTATAGGAACAAATAAATAATTGAAATGGTCTTGACTACAATACAAAAAACATGAATTTCAATCTTATTTCATAAATGACCAAGAAAGGAGTAAACGTATTGGGAAATTTAGTACACGTAGAAAGCGTTAACTCTATAATGGTCGCAAATACTTTACCGTTCGAAGTTGCATTTTGAAAATCAACCTAGAACCAAAACCTCGTGGCGACAAGAATCATATGTTAAGAGATGAAATCATCAAAAAAATACTAGAATAGGCAAGAAAACGAGTTAGAGAAAAAACGTGGAATACATAGATTCATAAATACAAATCCATTGAATCCATTTAGAAGAAAAATATTGAAAATGACTTGACAAGAGATAAGAGAGAATAAGTTTTATTAATGTAATTTGAAAATGAAACCACATAGAACAATGAAACAAAGAGTTTTAAGTTAAGTGAATAACATATCAAATAACCAATAATGAGAGATTATTATTACTTGAGTTGATGATGGAACTCCTGAGCTTTATCTCCATGTAGTAGATGGAGCTCTCACACCATTGAAAATGAAAATAGTTTCCGAGCCGAAAGGAAATTTCTCAACAGGGACCATGGAGTTGAAAGAGAGTCCTAAACAAAAATGAAACGATTAAAAAAACCCTAAACTCTAATCACGAGGAAATCCTCATCATCCAGGTGTAATAAATCTGACTCCATAGAAATTCACGCGTAGTTGAAGGGTTCCATCAACCAATAGATGAGCCATGTGAATGGTGTACAATTAATTAAATAAAATAAGATCTCGAGGAAAATCTACATACAAGTGGGTGGTCTACATTGATAAGAGAATGCAGTCACATTAAACCAATAGTAAATACCAAATCGAATTCAGATCTGATGAATGGGTTAATTTTGACGATGTGGATAATACATAAAACGACTTACCATATGATTAATGAAATGTTATGTTTCGATATAAAATGGTAGAGATTCAATGTGACACTTATAAAGTTAACCTTTAAGCAGACCTTTAAAGGTAAGTGACCAATCGATTTATTGGAATAGAGTTAATATGAGACCCAATCTAAATACAATTTCAATGGTAAGGTCCATATTTAATTCTACTATGGGTCAAAGAATGTAATGCAATCTCCATTGAAGTTTAGATATAGCCTTCGTAAGGTTAAGGTAGATGAGTAAAGTATATATGGTAATAAATATCACTTAGAACGGTGCCAATGAAAAGATAAGTTCAGTTGCACCATTAAATTATATATATATATATATATATATATATATATATATATATATATATATATATATATATATATATATATATATATTTTGAAAATCGAAAAGTAGACATAATTTATAACTTTCAATTAAGGTTACATTATGTCTATATGGTTGAGGGGGATAGACTTAAAAGGCTTATAAGTAGTTAACATGAGAATAGAATTGGTTAGTAATAATTAAGGGGGGATTTAACTATTAGCCTACAAATTTCCATTTAAAATAAAATAGGATTATTCCATAGCCATAGAGTCTAGTTGGAATTATGAAATTGGAATTTAAGTCCCAAAGAGTATATGTTCAAATCATGAAAGAAGCATCATTATAATCCCAATCAAAGGAATTATAAGTGATAATAATTATTGAACGAGAATCTCACAACCAAATAGATTAAAAGTACAAAAACTAAATTATATTCACATAATTTTAGTCATAATGTGATAAACCATAGTAAGTCTATCATATGCGAGTAGTATGAGTTCCATAAATAGAAAAAAAAAAAAATTTTGAAAGTGGAGATACTTACAATATATATATATATATATATATATATATATATATATATATATATATATATATATATATATATATATAGATACATATATTAAATAAAATTCATGGATATTAATTTTGATTAAAGTTAAACTAGAGAAATATATACTCAAAAGAATTGTAATTATGAACCATCAACAAAATAGCTATATAAGCTCAAAGAAGGAAAGATTCTTAAAGTAAATAAATACATAAAGTTATAAATCATTATTTGAAAGTATATAGTAATAAATTTTAAGAATCATGGAAAATTTTATTTAATGAAAATAGCTAATTGTAAATGCAGCAAAATGCGACAATTTGTCAATTTTCATGTGGATCATGGTGGACATCTTATAATAGACATAAAATGAATCAATAAATTTTATTAATTAACTCTTTTTTTTGTATAGAATAATTGTAAATATAAACACCCTGGTCGGGGTGCCACGCAGACAGACAAAGGAATGAGGCTCCACGTGGTGGTTGACCTTTACACTCCTTCCATTCGAGATTTTAGGCAGTGGACCTCCCACTCTTAGCAATTAATTCGCATGCAAATGCTTGTCATATTTATCCAGAAATTGTCAGGGGGATTAATGAAGGTTAGTTGGCAGCAGGAACTGGGTTATCATGACCCTTCCCTCTTGAATAGCTATAGTCAGTCATGGAAATGTTTATGCAACATTTCATTACGACGGGAGTCTAATACAGCATTGGAGCGGGCTTGCATGTGACAGAGCAGGAGCAGAATTTGGTATGTCATGGCATTTTTGCCTTTCATCCTTCAGGTTCATTTTCTGTTTATGCCTATTTATATCAAGAATGGTAGTTATGACTATGTTTCTGTTTCTCTTGATTTCCATTGGGGTTATACTATCTTTAAGAATTTTTTTCGCTGGTATAGAGAAGAGGAGATAGGTTCTTTGAAAATTGAACCGCATTTCTGCAGTCCTTCTATTATTTACTCCAGTTCTGTTATTATATCTCTGTTTTTTTCTATGGTCTTTATTGTTATCCTAGTAAGGATTCATCTGGTCTTTAACTTCCTTTTCGTCATTATGATGGTTAGTAAGAGTCCCTATATGTTCACTGGTCTTAGTTCCTTCATCGTGGGATTCTCCTAGGTTGGTTCTTTTGTATCAAATCATTTTTATTTTCAGTATCAGTTGGTAAGGTCTTGGGGGTTAGCACTTCACATCAAATTCCTCCACATCATTTTTTATCTGTTCAAAATCAGCCTTCTGTCTTTGTTTGGTTGGAGATGGTAACCGTTGGTGAAATCCATAAATTTTTCGATTTTTCTGGGTCTCTTGGTGTAATGAGGAAAATTAATGGATATATTGTTCTTTATAGAAGGGGTTACGACATCCTTTCTCTGTGTCACTCTGGTCAAGGGTATTTTCGTTTAATTATGGGGCGGAATTGCCTTTGGAATTTCAAGAGTTTTCTTCTCTGCAAAACTCATATTTTCAATGGGTGTAACGTGGTTGCATTAAATTACAATTTTTACTGTTGTGTAATCCTATGTACAAAGAGAAATTCTCAGGGGATTTGGTTGTGTCCAAAGGTTACTTACTCATTTTTATTGAGATGGATTACTGATTCACTTCTACAGATAGGGTTTCTTTACAAAATTAGGAATGTAAATACTTGTTTGATCATCATGGTTGAAGGGAAAGTTGGTGGGGCTAATTGCTATAGAAAAAGCAGTCAAGAAGCAAGACAGAGTCGAAGAGGAAGGAAGTCAAATGAGCAAGTATTGCAGGATATAGCTAAGGTGTATGAATCTGGGAACTTGGTTCAAATCAAGAATAAAATTCATGCTTGGGAATGACAAACAAATAGTGAGGATGAAGATATGGAAGAACAGATTTCAAAAATGAATTTCATAACAGATCCAGGAAGCACTAGGGGTCATGTATCCCTTTTTGAACAATCAGTGAAGACATACTGGAAAATGAAATGCCTTCTTGCAAAGGTAATGTCATGCAACAAAGAAAAGGATATCAGTTCTTAAATTCTGTTTGAACTCCAGAAAATGAAACTAGACATGCATGAGATGTTAAAGCTCAAATTCAGACAAATAACAAAATTGCAAAGATAGAGAGACAACTTAAAAATCTTCAACTCAATGAATAGTTGCTAAGTACCACTGCCAAAGACCCAACACCTGTAGATTCTTCTGATGATATTTCTGCTTAGATGCTTAGTTGTTTTCTATGGTTTTCGCATATATTAGTATTACTACCTCTTTTATTTGCAAATATTATGGAAATACTGAAGCAATCAAGGCTGTAAGTAGAAGGAAAAGACAATTTCGGTTTTTTTCTTCTTTTAACTCGTTACGGTGGCCAACAAACCTGGTTTCTTTCGGGTAGGTTGAAGTCACTGTAATTGTTACAATTTGTATGACAATTTTCCCTTTAAAAATATGGAAATAGAAAGGTACTACGAAATTTACAAAAAAAAATAATTTTAAATATAAACTTAAGATAACATTAAAATGGTTGTGTCAAGTTAACATATCTTTATTAGAGCCCAAAAATTAGTAACTATATATAAATAAAACTTTTTTTAAATAAAACTAGGAAATAAATGCTCACAAGATTTTAAAATCAAATAACTAATTAGTATAATATGTATTAATTATAAAATCTATATGTAAATATACAAAGTTAGGAAAGAAAAGATTAGGAGATCCTAAAAATTAGTAACTATATACAAATAAAACCATTTTAACAAAATTAGGAAACAAATGCTCACACTATTCTAAAAACTAATAACTAAATAATAACACAATGACTATATAATACAAACAAATACATGAAGTTAACTTTTTAACTATTTTTATAGAATAATTATAAATATGAGCATAACATAAATTTAACGTGACTGTGTTGGATTAACATATCTTTATCTATATGTTAAAGAATCAAATAAAGAAAATATCTCAAGTATAAACTATATATAACTTATTAAATAAATCTAAATGATTTTAATTTTAATTAAATCTAAATTAAAGAAAGATAAACTAAAAAATAAAAATTGCAATTATAAACTCACATCTTATAATCAAAATAAATAAAAATTAATAATTCAGAACACTTTTTACTATTTGTACTGAATAATTGTGAATACAAACATAAAATAATGTTAATATGTTTATGTTAAACTAACATACTCCTAAAAATTAATAACTATATATAAATAATTTGTTTTTAATAAAATTAAAAAACAAATGCTCACAAGATTATAAAAAATAATAATTAATTATCATAATATTTATTATTTCTACCTTTAAAATACTTGAAATTAAAAATATTTGAGTGAAGTTGATGTCTTTAGGGTCATGATTATTCCCACATAACATTTTAAATGATAAAAAATCAATAATTTTTAAAACATAGAAAATTTATAACCAATAAATCTACGACCAACTTATTTAATATTTTCATAATAATACAACTCTTATAATCCATTTAATCGTGTCACAAACCTATATTCAGGTAATAAAAAACTATAGATATAAAATGAGGCACTATTTACATGCCCTCAAAAACCCCTTCACCAATAATTATTTTTGGGTTTCCATTGATTCATAGCTTTTGGTTTAGTTTATTTAATTAGTATGTAGTTGACGGTTAGGTTTGGTTTCCATTGCTTCATAGTTTTTGGTTTTCCATTGATTCATAGCTTTTGGTTTAGTTAATTTAATTAGTTGTAGTTGACAGTTATGTTTGGTTTTCCATTGGGTTATAGTTTTTGGTTTAGTTTATTTAGTTAATATGTAGTTAACCATTAGATTTCAATGGTCTCTCGTGCCCAATGTCTTTGTGAATATAACATTATTATTCTTTATTGTTGTTCTTGTGCAATAGTTGTTGTTCTTGTGTAATAAGGCTACATTGGGTCCCTACGTGTTTCTCTTTTTCACATGCATGGCTACATTGGGTTTGGAATAGGTTTGGTTTTCCATTGCTTCATAGTTTTTGATTCAGTTTATTTAGTTAATATGTAGTTGATAGTTAGGTTTCAATGGTCTCTCGTGCCCAATGTCCAATGTCTTTGTGAATATAACATTATTATTCTTTATTGTTGTTCTTGTGCAATAGTTGTTGTTCTTGTGTAATAAGGTTACAGTGGGTTTGTAATCCCTACGTGTTTCTCTTCTTCACATACATGGCTACATTGGGTTTGGAATCCTACTTGTTTCTCTTCTTCACATGTATTTTCCTTACTGTTTTGTAAAAGTAAGCTTATTGTTCTCTAGTTGGGAAGGTGTATCAATTTAATGTCGCCGCATTTAATTTTATGCACTCGGAAATTCCAAGAATTATATCGATGCAAACAAATAGAACGTGTATCAATTCAATGTGGCCGCATTTTAATTCTATGAACTCGGTGATTCAAAGAATTATATTGATGCAGCCTACATGTGCATACAATCGAGACAAAGCTTTGATAAGGTTCCTTAGTCTCCCCACCCCATACTGATGCAGCGGCATCCAAACAGTTTTATTTGAGACAAAGATTTGTTAAAACCGAATTGGTTTTCTATTACCGTTTCTTGATCTTTTCTAAAAAACCTATAAAAGGGAGAACCTGTAGTGTGTGAGATATAGATAGGAAGAGCGAGCACAATGTAGTAGCGTAAGAATGTGTGACTAAGGCTGCAATGCCTTAGATTGTAAACCAGTTTTGTATTATATAATAGAATCATAGTTGTGTGGATTTATGTGTTCAAATACGCTGGTTTACATTTTAGCTTTACAAATCGAATAAACTCTGTTTTTCTTTTGTGTTAAGACCGGAAGATTCGTGGTTGTTAGTTAGAAGAAGTGGGAGAAGGCTTTCAATTTCTTTTAGAATTTTCTGAATTATATAAATCTGTTGAACGCAATTGACTGTCTTAAATTTGAACGAAATCGCCAGTTGAACAGAGACCAAAAGCGAGTGGAATGTTGTGACGTTTTAACTTGAATCCAGTTTTACTGATCGCTTTTGCAAGTGATCGAATGGAAAATAGAGTACAGATTCTCAATGGAGAATCGATGAGCTTTGTCTTATTATTGAAGGACGCAAACGTTTGTAATAACTGATTATTGATTATGTTTAAACCGGTAATGAATTCTGTTTTGATATGAGATTGGACGGAGTCAAATAAACACAGTGGTTGATTTAAGCCTGTTCGGAGAAGGTGAAGTTGATTTCGCTGTGGGACTAGAATTCTTTGACAGTGTGCATCGTTGGTTTTAAATGTTCCAGAGGCCAACGTTGATTGGTTTATATTAATGTGGAGCAAGAAACCGTGTGTTGGAACCATGTGTTGCCGTGTTGGAGTTTTACTACAACGCAGAATATTTATTCAATGGCTTCAATTAAAGTTTATCTAGAGTGGATTTGCAGGAAGGTTAACGTCGAATCCCAGTAAAGGATTGAAGGCTATACAAATTTGGTCGTGTTACAAAGAGTGATTCCTATATGTTATAGGTGGTCGAAGACCCTTTTATTAAGTGTAAATATTCATATGAGTTGGATCAGAGTGGCGCAGTGGAACCAGTGTGGGCCCATAACCCATGGCTTCCAGGATCAGAACTGAAGTTTTGGATAATAAATTTACAGTTTTGACAAAGTTTTTGAAGGCTGCAGGTCCATAATGATTAAATGAAAGGTGAACCTGCCCTGTGGCAGATTCACTTTTCTTCAAGTGGTATCAGAAGGGGAAAATCCTACGGGAAGGAGTTTTGCGTGTGAAGAAAGGAGTTTTTGTGTGCGAGGAAGATGAGGTACCGTTTTGTGAAGTTTTGTTAAGCTTGTGATTTTTGTATTATGTGAAGGTAGCAGCAGAGGAAGGTTAGGAGATGCAGCAACCTAGAGCAGGATTGCTCAATTGGTATGAGAGGAAAGAACCAGAGATGCCAAAAGATTAAGCTCATGAGAGAAGCTTGGTGAGGTGTCTAGTAGCAGGGAGGACTTCTATTGCAGAGGTTTCGTTGCAGTTCACGATGGACAACTTCCAGAGAGGATGTGGGCAAAATTGTTCAAGAGTGTTGCTACACGAAGATCACAAGGAGCAGAAGAATATGCAGAAGACATATGACCAGGAGGTCATAAATTTTTGTGCCTCGTGAGTCTGATGCAGGGGCATCCAAAAAGTTTTATTTGAGACAAGAGACAAGGGTGTAGGTATTCGGGGGGTGTTGCTACACGAAGATCACAAGGAGCAGAAGAATATGCAGAAGACATATGACCAGGAGGTCATAAATTTTTGTGCCTCGTGAGTCTGATGCAGGGGCATCCAAAAAGTTTTATTTGAGACAAAGATTTGTTAAAACCGAATTGGTTTTCTGTAACCGTTTCTTGATCTTTTCTAAAAAACCTATAAAAGGGAGAACCTGTAGTGTGTGAGATATAGATAGGAATAGCGAGCACAATGTAGTAGCGTAAGAATGTGTGACTAAGGCTGCAATGCCTTAGATTGTAAACCAGTTTTTTATTATATAATAGAATCATAGTTGTGTGGATTTCTGTGTTCAAATACGCTGGTTTATAATTTAGCTTTACAAATCGAATGAAATCTTTTTTTGTTTTGTGTTAAGACCGGAAGATCCGTGGTTGTTAGTTAGAAGAAGTGGGAGAAGGCTTTCAATTTATTTTAGAATTTTCTGAATTATATAAATCTGTTGAACGCAATTGACTGTCTTAAAGTTGAACGAAATCGCCAGTTGAACAGAGACCAAAAGTGAGTGGAATGATGTGACGTTTTAACTTGAATCCGGTTCTACTGATCGCTTTTGCAAGTGATTGAATGGAAAATAGAGTACAGATTCTCAATGGAGAATCGATGAGCTTTGTCTTATTATTGAAGGACGCAAACGTTTCTAATAACTGATTATTGATTATGTTTAAACCGGTAATGAATTCTGTTTTGATATGATATTGGACGGAGTCAAATAAATGCAGTGGTTGATTTAAGCATGTTCGGAGAAGGTGAAGTTGATTTCGCTGTGGGACCAGAATTCTTTGACAGTGTGCATCGTTGGTTTTAAACGTTCCAGAGGCCAACGTTGATTGGTTTATATTAATGTGGAGCAAGAAACCGTGTGCTGGAACCATGTGTTATCGTGTTGGAGTTTTACTACAACGTAGAATATTTATTCGATGGCTTCAATTAAAGTTTATCTAGAGTGGATTTGCAGGAAGGTTAACGCCGAATCCCAGTAAAGGATTGAAGGCTGTACAAATGTGGTCGCGTTACAAAGAGTGATTCCTATATGTTATAGGTGGTCAAAGACCCTTTTATTAAGTGTAAAGATTCATATGAGTTTTATTAAGTGTAAAGATTCATATGAGTTGGATCAGAGTGGCGCAGTGCAACCAGTGTGGGCCCATAACCCATGGGTCCCAAGATTGGAACTGAAGTTTTGGATAATAAATTTGCAGTTTTGACAAAGTTTTTGAAGGTTGCAAGTCCATAATGATTAAATGAAAGGTGAACCTGCCCTGTGGCAGATTCACTTTTCGTCACATACACTTAGTAGAACTGGGAAAACTGAAATCCAATTTTTAAAATACTTGTGATTAATACAGTGTTATTGTGACAGTGTTTTTCTTCTTCCATTTCCTCTTTTTATTTTAGAAAATTATAAGTAGATGACGGGAATTTGCATAGGGTTTGGATGAAAATTTTAAATGAATTAACTAATTTTGTGATGCTGTAGTTGGATTTTATGAAATCAAGACCAAATGCGAGAGAAATTAATGATAACTAAATGTCTCCATAAAACAGCAAGATAATATTTTATGTCAGTTAGAGAAACTTGTAGATAATATTTTATGTTTGTTAAAATTATGATTTCTAATATTTCTAAAACTTGAAGATTTTTTATTATTTTTTAGTTTTTTATGGAAGTTAGATCTGTATAGGAAATATGAGGAGGAGTTAGCTTTATTGTGCATCTGGTTTGGAATAAAATTTTATTTATCAACAAAGCAATAAATACAATATATATAGTTTCAAGGTTCAAAACAGAAATCGAAATTAAAAATTCACGATATAGGTCAATATTAATGAACATTATCTATCTTTACTTACATGATAAAAAATAGTATTTTTATATATACATATTTAAAACCTCATGTTTACTCTTCCAAACCCCAACCAATACCTTCCCAAAAAAATATTTTCTCTTGCAGTTACTCTGGACAGAAAGAGAGAAGAAAGAGAGACGTGCGCATTTATTCACTCTCTCCATTCTTTCAACACTCAATAGTAAAGAAAGCACGTCCGAAGATTATAAAGCGAAGGAAGAAGGAATGAGGTGTGATTTCAAATAAAGTGTGTTACCTCCAAATATGTTGACAACTAGCTTGACAAGCTCTTATATTTTATAGTGCCCCTTGAATAGCTCATCAAAATAATAACAATATCTCATTAAAATAATATTAGGCGAATGTAAGAGAAGTGTACTACCTTTATATGTAAACTCATTCTTCGTAGAGGTTTGCTGTATATTGAATGAGGTGTGATTTCAAATAAAGTGCAACAAGCTTGACCAGTTATATTTTATACTGCCTCTTGAATAGCTCATCAAAATAGTATTAATATCTCATTAAAATAATATTAAGTGAATGTAAGAGAAGTGTACTATTTTTATATTTAAATTGATTTTTTTAAAGGTTTTTTTTGAGTATGGTTAATGCACTTTTTAAAGTAATATTTTCTATATGTGCCAGATAAATAATTTTATTTAATTAAAGATAATGAATATGAATTTGGTTTTTTTGGTAAATATAGATAGTTATTAATGTTTTCTTTGAATTTTGTATATATAATATTCATATATACAAAATAAATGAATAAAATTTACTTATTACTTTAAAATTTTAACTCTGTACCAAAGATAAAACTTATACCAAAGTTACCAAAGTTAAAATTTATCAAAACCTTCTATCTCGACAAATGTTATTTTTTTTTTCTCCATACATCATTTAAGTTCCCAAATTAACCAATATATATGTTATAACCTCGTTATACCATAGCATTCCTATTCATATTATAAGGTTGTTTCATTTAGAGGCTCATTGTTTTAATTCCGCAACAGTACACTTGATTCTTCGTAGAGGCTTTCTGTATATGGTTTAATGTGAATGAGGTGTGATTTCAAATAAAGTGTGTTACCTCCAAATATGCTAACAACTAGCTTGACAAGCTCTTATATTTTATAGTGCCTCTTGAATAGCTCATCAAAGAATATTAATATCTCATTAAAATAATATTAATTATATTATTTTTATATTTAAATTGATTTTTTATAGAGGTTTTTTTGTATATGGTTTAAATATGGTTTAATGTATTTTTTTAAGTAATGAATTTGGTTTATTTTTGGAATTTTATATGTGACACTTATATACACAAAATAAATAAATAAAATTATTTATTACTTTAAAGTTTTAACCCTTATACTAAAGATAAAACTTACCATAACTTTCTAACTTATACCAAAGTTAAAATTTACCAAAAAACTCTATCTCATATAATACATTCGACAAATGTTATTTTTTTTTTCTCCATACATCGTTTAAGTTCCTAACTTAACCAATAAATACGTTATAACCTCGTTATACCATAGCATTCATATTCATATTATAAGGTTGTTTCATTTAGAGGCTCATTGTTTTAATTCCTCCAACATTACACTTTAAGTTAACATTAGTTTATACCTCTCTTTTTTTATGAGATATTTACCCTCGTTACCAACGAGGCAAGGCTGGCATGTTAAAAATTTAAATGCGAATGTACTCGCTATTAAATCCTTATGACAGCTAGAGATCTCTAATCGATATCTATTGTGAATGTCCATGGTCTCTGTTGCATCTCCACCATGGAATTGTGATAGATCTACGGCTAGCAATTTAGGTGGGAAAAGCATTGTAATACCCGTCAACCCTAAACCCCTCAGCTTATTGTCTCTACTCCTTCATTGAGAGATTGTTTCGTTATGAGGGTTGGCTTTGATGCACTTGTGAATTATGGCTACACCTTCTTTGCCTTTGCCCAACTTGCGAGAGTTTCGTGGGTTAATTTCTCACGGTTCTACAATGATTTATAAATGAGGTACGGAGGTTATTCGCAAAGAAATTCTGGACCATATCGTCCACTGTTGTCAATGCAACTTCCTCGGTTCCAGCTCCTTTTGCTCTTGTGCAGGTATTATCTCCTTCGCATATGTACCATTTTCCTCAATGCATAGACAAGTTTTAATCCAAGCTTTTCAGTTGTTGTTTTCCATTGTTAATACATCTTTCCTTAGGTTTTTCTTCATTTGAATGTAGGCTCACGATGCAACGGTCGAAGAGTAGGAAAAAATTCTCTCACTTAGCAAATGGTCTTATCGAAATATAATTTTTATTGGCACTGTTCTTCATTTAATAAAAAGAATAAATACGTTTATCATTTCGTGACTATATTTCTTACATTCATGCCTTTGTTGGCATTTTATGCAAGATTACACTTTTAGGTCGGCATTTTCTACCGTTAACTGGTCTCTCTTGGACATGCAAAGCAGACTTTTACTGAGTTGCTTCATTCATGGCTAACCCACTAGCATTTCTCCAAGTACTTATGAATTCACATCTCGACAATGGCGTTTAAGCTCTCAGGTGGCTTCTAAATTTATTAGGGTTAAGAACTTGGAAACAGGCTTAACTGCTGGCCTATTTGAAGTATTATTCATATTTCTCTTGCTTATATTGTACTGTTAAGATATAACTCACTCCCAGTAATTGAGGACTTCAAATATATTGTCGCACCTCCATTTTGTAATGGACATATCTTTTTCTTTTTTAAGACAAGTTTACAGAGGGTTTCCTTCCTAAGAATCATCCCTTGCTTTGATTCAATCTTTGTTTTTGGATATGGATTTTTCTTAAGACATGCCAGAACCATTCTGTAATTCTTTTGAACTGTATAAACAATGTTAAGCATAACGACTCACTTATATTTTAAATGGTATTGGAAACATCGGTTTTAGTTTTTACAGTAACCTAAATTTACTTGTTCTGCTAATTCCCTCTGGATGTATTTTCTTCCATTTCTTGTTTTCTTAGCAAAAATATATTACATAAGCATTCTCGTTAGTTATTTCATGCTTAATGTTATTAAACATATAAATGCATTGCTTTTCTATAGTTTATTCTCAACTGTGAGTTTTTCGGTACTTAAATGTATGTTCTTCTGTCTAATTTATTTTATGAAAAATTTAGTATAGACGATGTCCAGACCACTTGATGACTGTGCCCATCTATAGCGAATTTCTGAGAGGCGACTAGTCTTGGGTTGGGGTTCACCCGAACCCTCAACTTATAGCCTACTCTATTTGGCTAAATTTTAATGAAAATATTCTACAACGTTGTATGCATGTAATCACTTTACAGTTTATACTCCCTGTATACAGAATGCATATTTTAAGATTGTGTAAGGACCAAGGGTTCTTTGTATCTTTTATTGTCTTCACAATTTATAATGCTACCTTTCAATTTTTTAGTCTATCTTTTTCCAAGAAAAACCTTCATTTACTGTTCGTAAAAGTGTACTTTAAATATTATATTCTAGATTCATAAATCTATTCTATTCATTACTTCTCTACCACACAATCACTGATGCATATCTTTGAAAATAGTTAATCTTAACATAACTACTATACTTAAAAAAAAAAAAAGATACAGTATAAAAACTCACTTAGGAAGAACTCAAACAGTAATATTTGAGATACTTATTAACTAAATATTAATATCGTAGACTCTCATTAATTTCTACTCATGCCCAACATATGATCCTGTCTTTCGATTCCAAATGGATAAATACCTATAAATAATTTTAAACAATATTTCACTAAATCCTCTAAAATACTGAAATTCCATATGT
Organism: Pinus albicaulis; assembly: GCA_034641835.2. NCBI lineage: Eukaryota > Viridiplantae > Streptophyta > Pinopsida > Pinales > Pinaceae > Pinus > Pinus albicaulis. Next base: position 1,082,189,755 of record CM076577.1, on the reverse strand, counting down.
ACTTATCTATATTTTCAAGTTTGTAGTTGTGGTCCTCCCAACCTTCAAGAGAGGCGATTACATCCTCCTCTTGCCCTTATGCTCTAGTCCTGGATGGTATGGTTTAACAGTGGATATTTCTACTAGGACCTTATTGCTGAGTGTTTTCCACTGGTCTCTACCAGCTATGGAAATCCGCAATTTTCCTTAGTCTAAGAACAGAACCCCTACTCCTCACTGGGATTAGTCTCTTATCCCGAGAGGAGCAGGTAACTATTTCCAATTGTCCCCAACCATTTTTGAATTCTTGGAAAACATTTACCATCAGCTTTTACTTTTTATGAAGTTCATTCCCATAACTGATATACTATTCATAATGAATCACTAATGAAAATAAATTTTCAACAAAATAATAATAATTCCAGTCTTTTTCTTGAAACAATAATTAAAAATTTATTTTAACTAGTTAACAACTAATTATCCTTAATGTAGTTGTCACAACTCCCCCTCCCCCTTGAAAGTAAAACCATCCTTGGTGTTTCACTCTAGCTCTAGAAAGAGCTCTTGGTATGCCTCATGCACAAATATTTCATCCTCCCAAGTAGCATCATCTGGACCAAAGTGCTTCCACTACACTTTAACCTGGGTGATGACTTGCTTTCGGAGCATGATTTCCCTCCAGTCAAGTATGTGTCGCGGCTCAACCAGAAACTCGTCTAGATCTACCTGTGAACATCAAAATTGCATGTCAAATTCTTATAAAGAAATCATATTCCAAGTTAGGATTTTTTAATTTTATCGTACATGTATATTTTTTCAATGTATTACATACTTTGCATCATGCACATAGCGCTTCAACAGGGACACATGAAACACATTGTGTACTCGAATGTGACTGGGTAAAGCCAGCCGATAGGCCACAGGTCCTACCCTTTCCAAAATTTAGAAAGGTCCACAGAACCTAGGAGCCAACTTGGCACAAGAGGTCCACCACAAGGTACTCCTCTTGGGTTTCATCCTCACATACACATGGTCTCCCACTTCGAATTCCTGGTAAGACCTATTTTTGTCTATGTAGATATTTTTCCGATCTTGTGCAGCCTTTAAATTTGTTCTATCTTCTTTAATTATGATTCCATTTCAACCAGCATATCTGGTCTCAACATTAATTTTGTTCCGAGGCTGCTCCAATTTATGGGTGTGCGACACTTCCTTCCATACAAGGCCTCGAAAGGAGTCATCTTTAGAGAGTCCTGATAACCATTGTTCTAAGAAAATTCAACAAGATGCAAATAATCCTCCCATTTGGTTAGTTGATGCATCACATACATGCGCAGCTTGTCCTCCAATACTTGGTTTACTCGCTCTGTTTGATAATCGATCTGGGAATGACAAGTTGTACTAAATTTTATTTGTGTCCCTAGACCTGTAAACAAAGTCCTGCAAAATGCTGAGGTAAACTTAACATCCCTGTCTGAGATAACTGTCTCTGAAATACAATGCAACCTAAAAATTTCCCTCATGAATATGTCTGCTATCTCTACAGTCTTGTAAGTAAATTTCACATGTATAAAATGTGTAGATTTACTCAATCTGTCCACTACCACAATGATGGAGTCATTTTTCCTTTTTGTTCATGGTAAACCTCTAATAAAGTCTAGGGATATAACCTACCACTTCCATTTAGGTACTTGTATGGGTTGCAACAATCGTGCGGGATGTCTGTGCTCCACCTTAACCTATTGAAACTCCAAACATTTAGCTATATATTCAACAACATTTTTACACATACCAAGCTAGAAAAACAATTTTATAATTGATGTCAACATTTTCTGGTATCCTGGGTGACCCGCATAGTTACTTCTGTGGTATTCATCCATAATCATCTCTTTTAAACCCACAGCGTTTGGTACATACACCTTTCCTCTAAAGATGAGCATCTGATATATATTTATTCCATAGTTAGAAGTATTTCCTTGCCTTCTGTTCTCTTCCCTTTGCTGCCATAGGAATTGATATTCTGGATCCTTTTGTTCTTCTTACTTTACCTGATCTAAAAATTTACTTTCCAGCTGATCGTAATAGAGTTCATAAACATAATGTAGGTTCCTACTTAAAGCATCAACTACCTGGTTTTCCTTACCCTTTACATGTTGAATGCCCATATCAAATTCACTTAGAAAGGAATTCCATCTCGCCTGTCTTGAGTTTAAATCAACTTGCTCGAAATAACTAGCCAAGTTTCTATGATATGTTTTTAGCACAAACTTTTTACCCAACAAGTAGTGTCTCCAAACCTGGAGTGCATGTAATATTGTTGTTAATTCCATATCATAAGCTGAGTACCTTATTTCATGACCCCTCAAATTTCTAGACTCATATGCCACCACTTTGCCTTCTTGAGATAGAACTTCTCCAACACCCTCTTTACTAGCGTCTGTACAAACTTCAAATTCTTTGTTAGGGTCAGCTACCCTTAGCACTAGTGCAGTGGTCAAAATTTGTTTTAATGTTTCAAAATTGTTCTGACATTCAATAGACCACTTGAAAACTTTTCCTTTTCTCTGCAAAGAGGTAATGGGTAAAGAAATTATGGAGAATCCCTCAAAAAATCTTTGATAGTACCCAGCTAATCCCCATAAAGGATCGAATCTCTCCCACATTCTCAGGTACTCGCCATTCCATAATTGTCTTGATTTTCTCTGGATCAACATCAATCCCTTTTGCTGAAGTGACGTGGCATAGGTACTACATTTTTGTTTTTAAAGAAATCACATTTGTTGAACTTAGCGTATAGTTGGTGTTTCCTTAGCATTTCCAACATAATCCTTAAATGTTCTTTGTGTTCTTCTTGGTTTTTAGAATAGATTAAAATTTCATCTATAAATATAAGTACAAAATTATCTGAGAAAGGATGAAAGATTCCATGCATTAACCTCATAAAGGTTGCTGGTGTGTTTGTTAACCAAAAGGGTAAAACCACAAATTCATAATGCTCGTACCTAGTACGGAATGTTGTCTTACAAATATTTTCATCCTTGATTCGAATCTGGTGATATCCAGATCTTAAATCTATCTTTGAAAACACTATGGCCCCCTTCATCTATTCAAACAGAACATGAATCCTTGGTAATTGATACTTATTCTTAACTGTTAACTTGTTAAGCTGTCTATAATCCATGCACATTTGCGTAGTTCCATCCTTCTTTTTCACGAACAACATTGGTGCTCCCCAAGGGGACACACTTGGATGAATGTAACCTTTGTCGAGAAGATCTTGTAATTGAATTTTAAATTCAGTTAATTACGGAACACTCATTCTATAAGGAGCCCTTGACACGTGATGCTCCTCGCATCACTTAATCACTATCTCGCCTTGGTGGTAATCCAGGAATATTTTCTAGAAAAACATCCATGAATTCTTGTACCACTGTTATGTCTTCCATCAGGGCTGCTTTTTCCTTAGAGTTAGCATATCCAACCTGAATAGCATATTTTTGGCATCCCTTTCTCATACATTTACTCATTTGGGATGTTTTGATTAGGGATATATGTAGTGGCTTCTTGACTCCGTGAATCTCCTTACGTGTTCCATCTTGCATTCTGTAATAAATAATCTTTTCCATGCAATCCACTAAGGTCGAATGTTTTTCAAGCCAATCCATTCCCATAAAAAAATCATAGGACCCTAATGGCAGTATATTCAAGTCTACATTTAACTGTCATTCTGAAATCTACAAAATATAGTTTGGAATTTCAGTGGTTACCTTTTGTTTTTCTCCTATGGCTAGTTGTACCAGCCATGGGTTTTTGAATTTCTACTCTTTTTATTTACACACTTCCACTATTTTGGGACTAACATAACTTAGGCTTGCACCTAGGTCTACCAAAATAAAAACATATTGAAACAATAATTTACCTTCCAGCTCAATCATCATTAGCTCATAATCTGCCTATCGATCCTCCAACGTCGCATTGATACGAGGAATGTTTTGCGCCACATCACTTACTGTAGAAGGCTCCTGCAAGTTTGCAACTGTGTCATCTCTTGCTCGTTGTGGGAAGTTTTTATAGTAGTGTGCCTCACCACACCCCCAACACTATAGAGGTGGCTTGGCCACCTACCCTTGCTTAGGTTTTCTAGATTCCTCTGTAGGCTTTTCTTCTACTGGGCATCAGGTTCTCTGATGATTTCTACCAAATTGTTTATTTACATAACTTTGCAAAGAATTATTAAAATTATTTCCTTTGGCTCCTTTGAAGTTGGAGCTGCTTTTTTGTCCTTCCTTTAGCTGCCAAAATTTTCCAACCTCCCCTTTAGCATTGGATTTCTGATAGCACATTCGTGCCTTACGAATGGCTTCATCCATGGTTTTTGGATTCACAAATTTGATTCACTCTTTCATATGTGTTGGCAGGCTGCTCAGAAATATTTTCACCTTCGCCTTTTCCTCTCGAAGGTATGGGACATATCATAACAGGGAGATGAACTTGGTGGTATATTCATCCATAGTGATCTGTCCCAGCCTCAAGTCATGAATTTTCTTAGCTTTCTCATCATAGAAGCATTATGTCAAATACTTGTCTTTAAAGTATTGCTAGAACGATTCCCAGGCGACATCTTGTTCCTCAATTTTGCGAACATTCTTCATTTCTTCCCACCACAGAGTGGCTTTCTCCCTTAACTAGTATATGGCCAATCTGGCCTTCAGGTTGCTATTGTACTCATACACCTGAAAGTACTTGTTCATGTTTATCAACCATGCTTCTGACACTTCCTCAACTGCACCATCAAATGTTGGTGGTTTTATTTTTCAAAACTCCCCCTGAAGCTCCACTTTCTACTTTTTAACCTCTTGATGATCTATCAAATTGCCAGATTCTGCTTCATTGTATTTTTTGTTCTTGCTAGTTCGCTAGGATGGGATCCTTTCCACTCTGTGAGTGGTGTTGTCTCTATATCGTTTTTATTCACCTTCTTGCATGCCGCTATAAGCACTGGGGTGTTATATTCCCTGGTTTTTCTTTTCTAGAAGGCTCTTAAGTATTTTTTTCTTTTTCTTGCATTAATCATTCGTTATACCTGTGAAATCGGACCATCTCTTCCTGTAGTTGATGTACTGTATTCAACAACAAACTAGTTCAATGTTGTTGTTCCTCCAGCAGTATACTCATTTTTTGGTGTTGATTGACACTTAACTAAACCAACATTTCAGGGTTCACAATTGGTTGTGCTTGGGGTTCCCCGGTGTCTAGGGGTGGTTGTTGTATTTTTCCCTTCTCATGATGTTCCTGATATGCTTCTAAACTCTGTGCATCAGTATACACACAACTTAATCGTTAGTTGACCCTTAGGGTCCCAGCATATGAACGATGCTATGATACCACTTGTGACACTCATATACACAAAATAAAATAAAAAATTTTACTTACTAGTTTAAATTTTTGACCCTTATACCAAAGTTAAAACTTACCATAACTTTCTAACTCATACCAAAGTTAAAACTAACCAAAACTTTCTATGTCATATAACACATTCGACAAATGTTATTTTTTTTCTCCATACATCAGTTAAGTTACCAACTTAACCAATAGATATGTTATAACCTCATTATACCATAGCATTCCTATTCATATTATAAGGTTTTTTAATTTAGAGACTCATTGTTTAATTCTGCCAACATTACACTTTATGTTAAAATGAGTTTATACCTCTCATTTTTTATGAGATATTTACGCTCGTTACCAACGAGGCAACGCTGGCACATTAAACATTTAAATGTGAATGTATTGGCTATTAAATCCTTATGATAGCTCTGAGATCTCTTATCGAGATCTGTTGCGAATTTGGATGGTATCCGCTACATCTCCCCCGTGGAATTGCAATAGATCTACGGCTGGAAATTTAGGTGGGAGAAGCATTGTAATACCTTCCAACCCTAAACCCCTTGGCTTATTGTCTCTACTCCTTCGTTGAGAGCTTGTTTCATTTTGAGGGTTGGCTTTGTTGCGCTTGTGAATTATGGCTACGCCTTATTTTCCTTTGCCCAGCTTGCAAGAGTTTCGTGGGTTAATCTCTCATGGTTCTGCAACGATTTATAGATGAGGTTCTGAGGTTATTTGCAAAGAAATTTTGGACCATCTCGTCCATTTTTTTCAATGAAAATTCCTTGGTTCTGGCTCCTTTTTCTCCTATGTAGGTATTATTTCGTTCGCATCTGTACCATTTTCCTCAATGCATAGATAGGTTTTAATCCAAGCTTTTCAGTTGTTGTTTTCCGTTGTCAATATATCTTTCCTTGGGTTTTTCTGTATTTGAATGTAGGCTCACAGTGCGATGGTCGAAGATTAGGAACAAATTCTCACTTAGGTAATGCTCTTATCAAATTCTCATTTTTATTGGCACTGTTCTTCATTTATTAAAAAGAAGAAATAATAGCATTTCTCGACTATATTTCTTATAGTCATGCCTTCCTCAGTTTTTTATGCAGGATTACACTTTGAGGTCGGAATTTTCTACTGTTAATTGGTCTCTCTTGGGCATACAAAGCAGTGTTTTATTAAGTTGGTTCATTCATGACTAATGCACTAGCCTTTCTCCAGGTAGTTATGAATTCACATCTCGACAATGTGGTTTAAGGTCTCAGGTGACTTCTAAATTTCTCAGGGTTAAGAACTTCGGAAACAAGCTTAACTGCTGGCCTATTTGAAGTCTTATTCCTATTTCTCTTGCTTATATTGTACTGTTAAGATACAACTCAATCCCAGTACTTGAGGGCTTTCGATATATTGCCACACCTCCATTTTTTAATGGAAATATCTTTTTATTTATTAGGAAACATTTACGGAGGGTTTTCTTCCTAGGAATCCTTCCTTGCTTTGATTCAACCTTTGTTTTTGGATATGGCTTTTGCTTAAGATATTCCATAACTTTTTTGTGAGTCTTTTGAACTTTATAAACAATGTTAAGCACAGTGACTAAATTATATTTTAAATGGTATCGGAAACACTGGTTTTATTTTTTTCAGTAACCTGAATTTACTTTCTATGCTAATTCCCTCTGAATGTGTTTTCTTTCATTTCTTGTTTTCTAAGTGAAAATATATTACATAATCATTCTCATTAATTATTTCATTCTTAATGTCCTAAAACATGTAAAAGCACACTTCTTTTCTATAGTTTATTCTCAAGTCTAAGTTTTCCGATACTTAAATATATGTTCTTCTGTCTAATTTATTTTATGAAAAAATCAGTATAGACAATGTCCATACCATCTTATGACTTTGTCCTTGTATAGCGAATTTTTTAGAGGCGACTAGTCTTGGGTTGGGGTTTCACCTGAACCCTCGACTGATAGCCTACTCTGTTTAGCTAAATTTTAATGAAAATATTTTATAGTAGTGTATGCATGTAATCACTTTACATTTTATACCCCTTGTATATACATAATACATAGTTTAATATTATGTAAGGATCGAGGGTTCTTTGTAGATTTTACTGTCTTCAAAATTTCCATCTTTTTCCAAGAAATACCTTCATTTATTGTTAAAAAAAATGTACTTTAAATCTTATATTCCAAATTCATAAATATTTTCTATTCATTACTTCTCTACCATAGATTCACCGATGCATATCTTTGGAAATAGTTAATCTTAACATAACTAATATACTTTAAAAAAAATTAGATATAGTATAAAAGCTCAAGTAGGAAGAACTCAAACAGTAATCTCTGAGATACTTACTAAATATTAATATTTTAGAGTCTCATTCATTTCTATACATGCCAGCCATATGATCATGTCTTTCAATTTAAAATGGACAAATACTTGTAAATAAATTTAAATAGGATTTCACTAAATCCTCTAAAATAATGAAATTGTATATGTACTTACTTGTATTTTAAATTTTGTAGCTATGGTCCTCCCAACCTTCAATAGAGGTGATTACGTCTTTCTCTTTCCCTCATGCTCCAGTCTTCGATGGTATGGATTAACAGTGGATATTTCTGTTGTGACCTCAGGATGCCCAGTCCAGTCAGTACAAGAAATATTTTCAGGATTGCTGAGTGTTTTCCACTGGTCTCTACCAGCTCTGGAAATCCACACTCTTCCTTATTCCAAGAACAGAACCCCTACTCCTCACTGGGATCATTCTCTTATCCCTAGAGGAGAATATAACTATTTCCAATTGTCCCCAACCATTTTCTAGTTCTTGGAAAACATTTACCATCAGCTTTTACTTTTTTATATTTAATTCCCATAACTGATTTATTGTTCCTAATTAATCACTAATGAAAATAACTTTTCAGCAAAATAATAATACTTCGAGTTTTTTTCTTGAATCAATAATTAAAAATGTCTTTTAACTAATTAACAACTAGTTACTCTTAATGTAGTTGTCACAGTATATTTGAATATATATTTCTATTATTTTTAACATAATAAATTTATTTCATTTCAAATAATAAATATAGGGAAGTAAATTAAATTTATGTATAATTTTTTAAATAAAATTTATTATATTTATATGTACATTTATTTTGAAATACATTTTTCAGAGTTTTAATTTAATTATCTATAATTATTAGATGAGTGGTAGGTTGTAATATCAATGAAATATTTTAAAAAACATAACATTATTAACATAAGAAATAGATTTTTTTAAGGCATTTCTTCTGGTCATTTTTAACCAAACACAACACAAATTTTTAAAAACTTTTGAGTTTAAATTATTTAATCTACAATATTCAATTGCAAGAATAAGATATTTTCAAGGCACTATAAAGAAAGATAAAATGTATTTTAAATAACAAAAAATAACAATTTTGCTTAGGATTTTATTTGGTAAAAAAATTATTTCCTTTATTAGTTAAAATATTATTAGTAATAGCCACAAATAAAATATTAAAATTTATATCAAAGCCTTATAGTTTAAATTCTAGAATTATGTACCATCATTTACATGATACATAAGATTATTTATGATATATATATAAAAATCCAAAACCTCATGGTTACTCTTCCAAAACCCAAAGAAGTCAGGTTTTTATTTTAGTTCATTAATATTTTCTCGAAATATATTGTATAACATACATGTTACATTTATCTTTAAAAAATAGCATTCATTTCTATAATCAAGATTGATATTGTTTATTGATAAAATATATTGTATTAATATGAACATAATTTTTTTTTTATATAGAGTTCTAATTCACTACTTGAGGAATGAAATAATTTCAACAAACAATTTTTTAAATCAATTAATTTATTCACTTCACATTTTAATTTCATAGTTCCTTCCAAAATAAAACTATAGAATGATATTTTTCTATTAATCACTTTTAATTTAGGATTAATCAATGTAAGTCATAATTTTTTATACAAATTTTCTCAAAACATATTTTGTAAGTTTAGTGGCAACACTTTATTAGAACTATAAATGTTAAATAATAAAAAAAAGAAACTATATTAGTTAAAATATATATATTATTTATTCAAATCAAAAATTTAATACTACTTTTGATTAAATTTAAATTAGAGAAATATAAACTAAAAAAAGATGCAATTATAAACTAGCATTTTGTAATCAAAGTAAAACAAATTGATAATTCAAATATTTTTTATTAATTAACTCTTTTTTATTGAATAATTGTAAATATGAAGATAACATAATGTTAATATGGTTGTGTTGAGTTAACATATCTTTATTAGATCCTAAAAATTACTAACTATTTCAAAATAAAATTAGGAAAATTACGCTCACAAGATTCTAAAAATTAATAACCAATTATGATAATAGCTATTAATTATAAAATCTATCTGCAAATAAAACAAATTTAACAAAGTTAGGAAAGAAAAGCTTAAGAGATGTAGCTAAATACAAATAAAACTATTTTTACAAAATTAGGAAAGAGATGCTCACATGATTCTAAAAACCAATAATTAAATAATAACATAATGGCTATACAAAATCAAATAATAATCCATATTTAAAGTGAATAAATACACAAAGTTATAAAAAATTATATAAAACTGTATAATAATAAATTTTAGGAATAATTAAAATTTGTTTTTAATATAAATAACTAATTGTAAGTACCAACATAACGTAAGGTTAATATGTTTGTGTTGAGTTGACATATCTTTATTAATTATAAATATAAAAAATCATATATATATATAAACATCTTATAACTAAAGTAAAATAAATCAATAATTCAAACTAATTCTTTGTAATGACTATTTGCAAATACAAGCATAATATAATGTTAATATATTTGTGTTAAGTTAACATATTTTGATTAGATACTAAAAACTAGTAAATATATATAAATATTTTTTTTAATAAAATTACAAAATAAATGCTCACAATTTTTTTAAAAATAATAGCTATTTATTGTAATAGTTATTATTTTTATATTTAAAATATTTGAAATAAAAAATATTTGAGTGAGGTTTCTATAATTCTGGTCATGATTACTACCACATAACATTTTAAGTGACAAAATGTCAATCATTTTTAAAATATATAAAATTTGTGGCAAATAAATCTATAACCAACTTATTTAATATCTTCATATGATCCAACTCATATAATCCTTTTAATAGTGTCCCATACCTATTAAGTAATAAAAAAATATAGATGTACCATGACACACTATTTACTATTTAGCACCATCAAAAACCCTTCACCAAAAATAAATTTGAGTTTCCGTTGCTTCATAGGTTCCCATTGCTTTCCATTAGATTTCAATAGCCTATGGTTCCCAATATATGTGTGAATATAACCGCATTTTCCTTTATTGTTGTTTTCTTTTTCTTTATTGTTATACATATGCAAGAAGGTTGAGTTGGGTTTGGAATCCCTATCTATTTCTCTTATTGTTATCTATATTTGGGTTGGGTTTCCATTGCTTCATAGGTTCCCATTGCTTACCTTTACGTTTTAATGGCCCATGGTTGCCAATATATATGTGAATATAATTGCATTTTTCTTTATTGTTGGCTTTTTTTTTCATTATTGCTGTTCATATGCAAGAAGGTTGAGTTGAGTTTGGAATCCCTATTGATTCTCTTATTGTAATCTAAATAGAAAATATATAAATTCAACTTCGTCACTTTTAATATCTATGCACTCCAACATTCCAAGCACTATATTGAAGCAAACTACAGTTGAATACAGTCGAGCTAAAGCTTCGATAAGGTTCCATAGTCCCCACATATACTTACCAAAACTTGGGAAAACTGAAATCCAACATTTAATATCATTTAATATCTACGCACTCCAACATTCCAAGCACTATATTGAAGCAAACTACAGTTGAATACAATCGAGATAAAACTTCGATAATGTTCCATAATCCCCACATATACTTACCAGAACTTCGGAAAACTGAAATCCAACATTTAAAATAGTCGTGATGAATACAATGTTCACCAAAAGGATGTTTCTACTTCTTGAATTCCCGGGATTTTTTTTTTCGATAATTAGAATTAGATCGCAGCATTTGTATAGGGTTTGGACAAATTATTTCCCTTAAAAATTATGATGAATTTTAACTGAAAATTTTAAATGAAATAACTAGCATTTTTGTTTTTTTTTTTTGGGGGATGTTGCAGGGTGGATTTTATAAAATGAAGAGAAAGTAGAGGAGAAATTCAAAATAGCTGGATGTATTTATAAAATAAAACATTCGAAGACGATATTTTATATCAGTTAAAGAAACTGGTAGATAATATTTTATTTTAGGTAAAGATATCATTTCTGAAGCTTGAAGATTTTGTACTACTTTACTTCTTTTTCTTTTTTTTGGGATATTTTATAAGTTAGAATTGCATAAAAATAAATATGATATGGAGATAGCTTGATTGGGAATATGGTTATTGATCAGATTTCATTCATCCACAAAGCAAAAAACACTATCTATAAAGCAAGAAATATAATTTATAACCTCATAATTTCAACACAGAATTCTAAACAAAAATTCTAAATATGGTTGAATAATAATGAATATTCTGTACCTTTACTTTCATAATAAAAAAATATCAATTTTTTTTTTTATATATATATATAATATATATTGCTACTCCAAAATCCAAACCAGTCTCTTCCCAATCCAATATCTCTCCTTAGGCAAGAAAGAGCAGCGTGGTCACTTACTCACTCTCTCCATTTCTATCAGTGCTCAATTCCCAAGCGTGATAGAGTAAATAAATTAGGTTAGCATATTATAAAGCGAAAGGAGAAGACCTTGTTGAAATTTGGTACCAGAGGACAGGTGGTTCCCTAAAGCTTTGATCTTTGGCCTAGGGAAAAGTGTCCAAAAGAATTTAATTTTTCTCCTCAAGTGACTTTATAAAGTTATAAAGTCAAATCGAATTTAAAAGTGACTTTAAGTGATAAAGTTACTAAAGTGACTTTATAAAGTTATAAAGTCAAATCTAATTTAAAAGTGACTTTAAGTGATAAAGTTACTAAAGTCTAATTTTAAAGTGACTTTTAATAAAGTCAATGTAAAATTAGAAAGGAAAAAGTGACTTTGAAAATAAATGACTAAGTGGGTCTTTATTAAAGTGGGGTGAATTAAAAAATAGAAAGTGAGATTTAAATGAGCATTTAATCTCAGCCCTAGATCTCAATCTATCTTAGCCATTGGATTTAGGGATTCCCCAAAAGTCACTTAGGGTTAGGTTAAAGGAGGAAAAGATCATTCATTCTTTCATGAGCAGATTGAGAGAAGGAGAGCAAGAGAGCAAGGGAGATTTCTGGGCAGTGAGGAGAAGGAGGCAGCAGCTTGGCACACATTCCAAGGCAGCATTTCAGCAAGACATTTTCGGCTAGACAAGTTCGGCGGTTGTGAACGGCGACGATTTGTTCGAGCACGGTTTCGAAAGGAGGTCGTACGGCGAGCCGTACGGCGGTAAATGCCGAAGGCGAGTTTGAGCACAAATTTCGAGGCAACAAAGGGCATGTTATTTGGCACGTTTTTCTAGGCGGAGTCGTACGACGGTGGCTATAGCTTTGCATGAAATCGAGGCGATTCGGTGCAACCAAGTTTCTTTTAATCTTTTGGCACAAATTTAGAATCAAATCCTGACAACATTTGTTGTGCCAGCACAGGATTTGGGGTGGCCATACATACGCATTTATTGCAGATTTTTGGGCACGAAAAACGAGGAAATCCGTACAGCATTTATTGCTGTTCCTGTTTTGCTGTTTGCACATTTTTCGAGGCGGTGGTTAAGCACGGAAAACGAGATAAGTTGTATAAGTTTACTTGCTGATTTTTTGCTGAATATTTCTCTCACTGTAAAAAGCATTTTTTCCAGAAATAAGAAGGAGCTTTCGAACTGGTTTTCCCCAAGAGTTGTAGGGGGTTTTTCCAGGGTCACCTTGACCAAAAATTATTGTGTTATGATGTGTTGAATGGCTGTTTGTTACTGCTATTTTTTATTTCTGCATTTTCCAGCATTCTGAAAAATTTCCAGAATTTGTGTTTTCAGCAAAATTTATTTTCCAGTTGTTGAATGTATGGTTATGGGAAAGGGCATTTAACTATTTTGGAGTAATAAGGTGAAAACTGAAAACCGGGGTGGGAAACTATAAATTTCTACATGGTATCGGAGCTTGAGTGCTGAAGGGCAGTTTGGGACAGCAAGGAGGAAAATTACAGCCTGCTGATTTTTCACTCAGAAAATTCCAGCAAGCTGATTTTTCACAAACAGCAGTTTTATCTTTACTACAGCAGTGCTATTTTTCAGCTTTAGGACAGCAGGATGTCTTTGGGACTGAGGGTGGAGGATAGGTTGGATGGGCATTCCAATTACAACATTTGGAAGGAGAGAATGCAGAGTATCTTTGAGGAGGCCGAAGTCTGGGACATTATGGTGCATACCACACAGAACCCTGTAAATGTGCCTACTAATGCTACTCAGTTGGCAGCATATAATAAAAAGAACAACAATGGTAAGAGATTGATTCTAGACGGAATCAAAGACCATTGCATTCCTCATGTGAGAGGGAAGAGAAATGCTCATGAGATGTGGACAACATTGTCCAATCTCTACCAGAGTACCAATGAGAACCAGAAAATGGTCCTGAAGGAGAAGCTAAAGACCATTAAGATGGGTAATGATAGTGCAGCTGGATATCTCACAAAAATTACTAATGTGAGAGATGAGTTGGCAGCGATTGGAGAGGCCATTCCACCCACTGAGTTGGTGCGGATTGCAGTGAATGGCCTCCCCCGTTCATGGATGAACTTTGCTGATGGAGTTTGTGCACGTGAGACCCTTCCCACAGGGGAGAGGTTTTGGGATGATTGCATTCAGACAGAGATCAGGAAAGGTCAGCTTGGGGCAGCCAAGCCAGTTGAGCAGGATGAGGATGTAGCACTGTTGGCAGGACGCAAGAAAGGCAAAGGGAAGAAGCAGGCTTCCACAAGCAATGGTGGGGGAAAAGGCAAAGGTAAAGGTAAACAGGATAACACACAGAAGGACTATTCCAAAGTGAAGTGTTGGAATTGTCAGAAGATGGGACACTATGCAGTTGTGTGTCCGGAGAAGAAGAAGAAGAAGGGGAAGAACCAGAGTATGGCAGCTTCAGCAGAGGTTGAGGACTTTGTAGATCGTTTTGACCGGGAGTTTGGGTTCACTGCGTGTGAGTCCTCTAGTGCGGGATTATCTGCCATAGAGGTTCAGAGGGAGCATGCATTTCCCTCGATTAACGGAGCATCTTCGGGTATCTGGTATGTGGACAGTGGGGCTTCACGTCACATGACAGGAGTCCGTGAGTACTTCTCAGAGCTTTCAGAGAGTGGCACTGATGTAGAGGTAGTACTCGGTGATGACAAAGTTGTTAGAGCAGTCGGTGTGGGAACATTGACATTTCAGAGGGAGTCCAAACCTCCCTGGAAGGTGTCAGATGTTCTTTATGTGCCAGGGATGAGGAAGAACCTCATATCCGTCTCAGCTTTGGAGGACAGAGGATATGAGATACTATTCAGGGGAGGACAGGTGTTGATGTATCCCAGGGGCACTCCAGCTGATTCAGCTAGAGTGATAGGTGTACGCCATGAAAAGGTGTACAAGTTTGCATTTCAGTCCCTTTTGGCATTGAGCAGCAGTACCGACAGCAGAGCTAGCAGTTCTGAGCAGTGTGAGATTTGGCACCGCGGGATGGGGCACATGCATCATGGAGCCTTGAGGACTTTGCGGGAGATCACTACAGGTGTGCCAGAGTTCAGTACTGATCACTTTGATACTTGCAAAGGATGTGCGATGGGCAAGTTTTCCAAATCCCCTTTTCCCAGCAGTGACAGCAGAGCGACTGGGATACTTGATTTGATTCATTCCGATGTGAGCGGTCGGATGTCTCATGTTTCCTTGAGTGGATATGAGTACTATGTGTTATTCATTGATGATCACTCCAGGAGGACCTGGATTTGTTTCTTGAAGACCAAGAGTGAGGTCTTCAAGCGGTTTCAGGAGTTCAGAGCTCTTGTGGAGACACAGACAGGTCGGAAGATCAAGTCCCTGAGGTCGGACAATGGAGGAGAGTACACCCTGGGAGAGTTTGTTGACTATTGTGCGGAGGCAGGCATTAGGAGGGAGTTCACTGTTCCTTACAACCCCCAGCAGAACGGGGTTGCGGAGAGGAAGAACAGATCCATCGGAGGGGCTGCCAAAGCCATGTTGCATGATTAGGGGTTGCCATTGTTTTTGTGGGCAGAGGCCTGCAACACAGCTGTTTATTTGCAGAACAGGAGTCCGCATCGTGCCTTGGGGCACATGACTCCGGAGAAGGCTTTTTCTGGGAAGAAGCCTGATATTGGTCATCTTCGTATCTTTGGGTGCATCACATACTCCTACATACCCAAGGAGAAGAGGACCAAACTAGAGCCCACCGCAGAGAAGGGTATCTTTGTGGGCTACAGTGAGACCTCCAAGGCCTTTCGGATTTACATTCCTGCGCAGAGGAAAGTTGTTGTCAGACGGGATGTGAAGTTCAAGGAGGACAGGGCCTTTAGGAGGTCACGGGAGTTAGAGTATCTGGATCAGCCAGACCCTCTGCAGCAGTTGAGTCAGTCGTAGGGATCTAGTGGGCAGGGATCAGGAGGATCCGGAGGTACATCTATGACGATGTCAGGTCCGTCAATGGGGAGTGGCTCACAGAGTCAGAGGGGTGGAGCTATGGGCAGCACGTAGAGCAGTCCACAGAGCAGTTCACTGGGGAGTCCACTGATGGACATTTCACATGGTACCTCAGCATCTACAGGTTCAGGTGCAGGCAGGAGGACAACAGACAGACAGTCAGGAGTTCAGGCTCCTGATTTTGAGGAGGAGGAGTTTTATTCTCTAGCGAGAGAAGTGTGCTCAGGGAAGAGGAAGCCCAAGTGGCTTCATGACACCTTGAGAGATGCCACATCTTTTGCTGAGCCTAAGAGGTCAGTCGGAGAGAGCAGACCACCTGAGAGGTTTTGTAGCTATATGGCAATGGCTACCAGCATCCTTGACTCTCAGCCTTCTAGCTATGAGGAGGAAGCTAGCCAGCAAGTCTGGAGAGAGGCCATGCAGGAGGAGTATTCTTCTATCATGAAGAATGATGTTTGGGAGGTGGTGCCTAGGCCTGAGGGCAAATCACAGTTGCCAGATGGCTTTCGAGTAAAGCATCTTGCAGTCATGACATTGAGAAATTAAAAAGCGAGTTTGTGGCTAGAGTTCTCCCTACAGGTAGAGAGTTGATTATGAGGAGACCTTCGCTCCCGTGGCTTGATATCCTTCATTAGCTCCCATTATATCGATGGGCGAGAGATGGTGGAAGATCCACCGGATGGATGTGAAGAGCGCATTTCTCAATGGCTTCATGCGAGAGGAGGTGTACATTGAATAGCCACGAGGGCTTTGAGGTGCATGGGAAGGGGAGTACCATGTGTCGATGGAAAGAAAGGCCCTTTGTAACAGGCAAACTCACGAGGAGCTTGGTACTCCGGAATGAATACTTACTTAGAGAAGATGGGTTTCACGGGGCCAAGGCAGATCCAAACTTTACTATATTGGGAAAGGTGAGGAGCCATGAAAAGCGGTTAGGGTGGATGGGCGGGTCATTACAGGTGCAGAGAGACTCATAGAGCACTGCAAGAGAGATCTTGCGGCGGAGTTTGAGATGAAGGACCTCGGCTTGATGCATTACTTTTTGGGTTTGGAGGTGTGGCAGGAGGAGGGGCATTTCTTCCTGGGACAGGGGAAGTATATTGTGGACATCCTTGGCAGATTCCACATGGAGGATTGAAGACCCATGTCGACACCGATGATCACCAACTGGAAGAAGCTTCATGCTTCGGATTCCGAGTTGGTGGATCCCACATTGTACAGACAGCTGATTGGTTCCTTGATGTACTTGGTCAACACTAGACCAGATATTTGTTTTGCAGTCAACACGATGAGTCAGTTTATGTGTGAGCCTAGGAAGGTTCACTGGGTGGCTGCAAAACACATTTTGCGATACTTGCAGGGGACGATGGTGTGATGCCGGACTACGAACGGGGGGATGAGTGGGAATTGAGTTACTGCCCGTTCGATTGAGCGAGTTCGGTATGCAGTAGGAAGAGCACTTCAGGGTGTTGTTTTGGGTTGGGTTCGGTAGTAGTGTCATGGTTCAGCCGAAAGCAGCAGTCAGTAGCATTGAGTTCAGCGGAAGCAGAGTATATGGCAGCCAGTCTAGCTAGTTGTGAGGCCATCTGGCTTCGCAAGATGTTGTTTGGCTTATTTGGTCAGCCGTTGAGACCTTCAGTGATTTACTGTGATAATCAGAGTTGCATTAAACTCACGGAGAATCCGGTATTTCATGACAGGTCAAAGCATATCGGGATCAAATATCACTTCATCAGAGACTATGTTCAGAAAGGAGCTGTGAAGCTTGAGTATATTCCCACTGATGAGCAGGTTGCAGATATTCTTACCAAAGCCTTACCACGGGGCAAGCATGTCTACTTCAGAGACAAGATGGGTGTGGTGAGGAACACCTTCCACGGTAAGAGGGAGTGTTGAAATTTGGTTACCGGAGGACAGGTGGTTCCCTAAGGCTTTGATCTTTGGCCTAGGGAAAAGTGTCCAAAAGAATTTAATTTTTCTCCTAAAGTGACTTTATAATTTTTATAAAGTCAAATCTAATTTAAAAGTGACTTTGAGTGATAAAGTTACTAAAGTGACTTTATAATGTTATAAAGTCAAATCTATTTTAAAAGTGACTTTAAGTGATAAAGTTACTAAAGTCTAATTTTAAAGTGACTTTAATAAAGTCAATATAAAATTAGAAAGGAAAAGTGACTTTGGAAATAAAAGACTAAGTGGGTCTTTATTAAAGTGGGGTGAATTAAAAAATAGAAAGTGAGATTTACCAAGCCAGAACGTTTAATCTCGACCCCTGAATCTCAATCTATTTCAGCCATTGGATTTAGGGATTCCCCAAAAGTCACTTAGGGTTAGGTTAAAGGAGGAAAATGAGGAAAAGGTCATTCATTTCTTTCATGAGTAGATTGGGAGAAGGAGAGCAAGAGAGAAAAGGAGATTTCTGGGCAATGAGGAGAAGGAGGCAGCAGCTTAGCACACATTCCAAGGCAGCATTTCAGTAAGACATTTCAGCAAGACAAGTTCAGCAGATTTAGCAAACAACGGGCAGATTTATTGAGCACGATTTTCGAGAAAAGGAGGTCGTACAGCAGGGCCATACAGCAAGGCCGTATAGCAAGGTTGGGCACAGATTTCGAGGCAGCAAAGGGGCTGTTTTATTTGGCACGTTTTTCTAGGCAGGCCGTATAGCAAGTGGCTGTACCTTTGCATGGAAATCAAGGCAGATTTTGTACAGCAAGTTTTGCTCTCTTTTGGCACAAATTTCAAGGTCTGTACAACAGCATTTATTTCTATTTTGGCACAGATTTCGAGGTGGCCGTATAGCTGCATTTATTGCAGATTTCTAGGCACGCAAATCGAGAAATCCGTACAGCATTTATTGTTGTTCCTGTTTTGTTGTTTGTACATTTTCCGAGGTAGTGGTTAAACACGTAAAAAGAGATAAGTTGTAAAAGTCTGTTTGCTGATTTTTATTTTGCTGAATATTTCTCTCATTGTAAAAAGCATTTTTTCCAGAAATAAGAAGGAGCTTTCGAACTGGTTTTCCCCAAGAGTTGTAGGGGGTTTTTCCAGGGTCACCTTGACTAAAAATTACTATGTTATGATGTGTTGAATGGCTGTTTGTTACTGCTGTTTTTTATTTCTGCATTTTCCAGCATTCTGAAAAATTTCCAGAATTTGTGTTTTCAGCAAAATTTATTTTCCAGTTGTTGAATGTATGGTTATGGGAAAGGGCATTTAACTATTTTGGATTAATAAGGTGAAAACTGAAAACCGAGGTGGGAAACTATAAATTTCTACAGACCTCGGATGTGATTTCAAATAAATTACTTCCAAAGATGTTGACAACTAGATTTTATAGTGCAGATAGTCAAGTCAAAATAATATTAAGACAATGTAAGATAAGTGTACTTTGATGTGAGTCTCACATGAATTCATCGAGGTTTTTTATATATGGTTTAATGCATTTTTTAAAGTAATATTTTTTATTAGTTTGTAAGAAAATAATTCGATTTAGTTAAAAACAATATAATGATTTTGCTTTATTTTTGGTAAATATATATTAATGTATTATTGAAAATTTGTGTATTTAAATATGTTTTTTATTATTTTTAATATGAGAAATCTAGTTGATTTGAAAATTTATTATGTTTAGATGTATATTTATTTTGGAATATATTTGTGAAAATTTAATTTAATTATCTATAATTATTAGATGATAAGTAGGTTGTAATCTTTATGAAATATTTTTAAGAATATAGATTAGTTAATAGAAGAATTTATTTTTTTTTAAAGTTATTTTTCTAGTCATTTTTAACCAAAACCAACGTATATTTTAAAAATTTTGGAGTTTAAGTTGTTTAATATGCAAGAATGAATTTCCAAAAATGCCTTTTTAAGACACTAAAACCATTAGTACAATTAAAATTGTGTTTTAAATAACAAAAAAATCACAATTTTACTTGAAGTTGTATCTAATAAAAAAATCATCTCATCTTTTAGTTAAACTACACTAGTTTAAACTATTGTTAATAATAGCCACAAATTAAATATTAAAATTTATATCAAAACCTCACAATTTTAATTCTAGAATTTTATGCCTCCACTTAAATGATACAGAGGACTCTTTATGATATATATATAAAAATACAAAATTCCATTGTTACTTCCACAAAATCCAAAGAAGGCGGGTTTTATTTTAATTCATTGATATTCACTCAAAATATATTATATAATATGTAAGTTATTTTTATCTATATAAATTAATATTCTACTTGGTAATCAATATCCGTATTGTTTATTTATAGAATATATTTTATTAATATGAACATAATTTTTTATATATATTCATTACTTGAGCATTGAAAGAATTTCAACAAACCATTTTTTTAATCAATTAATTTCTTCACTTCACATTTCAACTTCTTAGTTTTTTCCAAAGTAAGATTATAAGATTAGAATTATTTATTGATCACTATTAATTAAGTATTAACTAATGTAAGTTATAACTGTATGCAAACTTTCCCAAGAAACAATTTCTAAATTTGGTGGCAGCACTTGTTTAGAAATATACATGTTAAAGAATCAACTAAAGGAAATATGTTAACAAAAAAATATATATATTATTTATTTAAATCAAGTTAATTAATATTAATTTTTATTAAAGAAAAATTAGAAAAAGTTATAGTGAATAAATAAATAAATAAATAATTCTATTTATAAACAAGCATCTTGTAATCGATGTAAAACAAATCAATAATTCAAATTAACTTTTTTTAATTAACTCTTTATGTTGAGGAATTGTAAAAACGAATATTATATAATGTTAATATGGTTGTTTTGACTTAACTTATCTTTACAAGATTCTAAAAATTATTAACTATGTATAAATATTATTTTTAAAATAAAAATAGGAAAGAAATACTTGCATGATTCTGAAAAATAATAACTAATTATAATAATAGTTGTTAATTATGAAATTTCTATGTAAATAAAAATAATTTAACAAAATTGGGAAAGAAAAGCGCAGAAGATCCTAAAAATTGGTTACTATATACAAATAAAACTGTTTTAAAAACTAAAACTAAATAATAAGATAATGACTATATAAACTCATATAATAATACATATTTAAAGTAAAAAAATACTTGAAGTTATACATGATTATATGAGATTGTATAGTAATAAATTTCAAAAATCATGAAAATTTGTATTTAATGTAAATAACTAATTGTAAATACAAACATAACATAAAGTTAAGAAAGTGAAAAACTCAATAATTTTTTATTTTTTTTAATTAATTTTTTTATTGATTAATTGTAAATACCAACATAACATAACTTTAAAATGATTGTCTTGAGTTAACATATCTTTATTATTTATAAATTTAGATGTTAAAGAATAAAATAATTACAATATATTAAGTAAAAAATATATTTTTTTTATTTAAATCAAATTAGATCATATTACTTTTGATTAAAGTTAAATTTGAGAAAAAATACTGAAAATAAAATACAAATATGAACTCAAAACTTATAATCAAAGTAAAACAAATCAATAATTCATATTTGCTTCCACCTTAAAATATTTGAAAAAAAAATATTTGAGTGAGATTTATGTAACTCGGTTCATGATTGCTTCCACATAACATTTTAGGTGACAAAAAATCAATAATTTTTAAAATATAGAAAATATGCGACCAATAAATATAGGATCAACTTATTTAATATCTTCATAATGATCCAACTCATATAATCTCTTTAATGGTGTCCCAAATTCTATGATCAGGTAGTAAAAAACTATAGATGTACCATGAGGTGCTATTTGCATTCCTTCAAAGGCCCCTTCACCAACAATAAATTTGAGTTTTCCATTGTTTCATAGCTTTTGGGCTACTTTGTTTAGCTAGTATGTATCTTAGAGTTAGGTTTCAATGGTTTTTGGTGCCCAATGTCTGTGTGAATATAACTTCATTTTTCTTTATTGTTTTCATTTTGCAAGAAAAGTGAGTTAGGTTTGGAATCCCTACCTGCTTATTTCCTTCACATGCATTTTCATCAATGTCTTGTAAATGTAAACTTATTGTTCTCTAGTCTACTCTAAATAAAAAGTGTATAAATTCAACGTCATAACATTTAATATGTATTCAATTGGAGTGATGCAAACTACAATTGCATACAATCTAGACAAAACTTTTATAAGGTTCTTTAATCTCCACATATACTTACAAAATATTGGGAAAACCGAAACCTAATGTTTAATATATCCTTGATTAATATAGTATTCTTGTGACCAAAGTGATGTTTAGCTTCATGAATTTTCAGATATTTTATTCTTGATAATTACAAGTATATGGTGGGAATTTGCACAGGGTTTGAATAACTTGTTTCAATTAAAAATTATAATAAATTTTAGTTGAAAGTTTAAAAAGAGTTAACTAGTTTTGCGATGTTTGATTTTATAGAATCAAAAACAAATCTCGAAGAAATTTTAGATAAATAGACGTTTTCATAAAATAAAACATTGGAAGATAGTATTTTATGTTTGTTAGAGAAACATGTAGATAGTATTTATGTTGTAAGGCGTCATTATTTGAAAACAACTTTCCTAGTTAGCACTTTGTTCGTGTTTGGGCCATTGGATGAAATGTTATATGATTGAAATATTTAAGACCATTAGATCCAATGCCTCCTTCAACCTAACTAACTAACTAACTCATTGAAACATTACTAATGTATTTCACCTTGTTATGAAATACAATACATCCTGTAATTTGAATGATCTCACCCTCCAATGGTCATAAATACGCAGACATAGATCCGTCAGAAAGACTCGGAATTAGATTAGTCTCCTGTTGAAAATTTCGTTGTTGGATGGATTATTGCTTCTTGCACGTATTTTCACTTACATTAAGCTCAAATTTTCGAATTTTGATGGTTTTCGATGTACTTTGGTCTGAACTGTAAGATTGAGCTCTACTAGAAAGACGTAGATGCAGATCTGTTAGAAAGACGTAGACGTAATATTGAAGTTTGCATGCACAAGATCCCCTGTATTGTCGATGCATTTTGTGTCGAACCATTTTGTGCATCGAGATCATTGAATCCATGTCAATGATGTGCCTCCCAATCTAGCTGTGTTTAAAATGTACCGTTTACTAATATTTATCATTGCATTTATAAAAAAAACCTTTGATTCTTTTACAACCCTTTGTTCTGGTGTTTTCGTAACTTCAAAATATTATTTTGTTGTATAACATTATCATGAATTTTAGTGCCACACAAATATGGGATGATCATCAACATCGCCAATGTTTTTGCTGGAGTAGTCACCAATCTCTTCAATACCGACTATTTTCAAGGTGATGTTGTTGCGCCTATGGAGGTCGTCTTTCCCTACTCGGTAATACATGGAGAAGGGGCTTATTCGATGTTCCCTGGGAGCTACTCATGGTGGATAAAATGACCTGGGAAAGTTACAATGTTCACTGAGATAATGAGTGTGGTTGTCTACTACCAGCTATGTGGAATCCGGTTGTGAGTATTTGTTTGTAATTTTCCTTGTTCCAAATGTCCCATAGACACACAGAGGGAAGGGTGGTAAAATTAGCTTGAAGGAAGGGGTAAAAAGTAGGTTTAAGCGCCTGGTCACAACTTCTAGTGCTTCTATATTACATATTCTTTTAATTTTTCTAGAGTTTAAAACTTGTTGTTTTGTGACGATGTGTTCCAAACTGGTGCAAAACTCTCATTTTTGTAACTGTGATTTTTGTTTGTTTCAATAACTAATAAGGTGAAGACACTTTGTAACCTAAGAGAGAAACCTGTTAGGAAATGGGTGAAGTTGGTATTACACACCCAATTGGATAACCTCGAGGAGAAAACACTTCTCCCACTTTATTTGTTGGCATAACCTAGTAAGTGTTATTCACTAGCATGTATTTTGTAAAGGCCTTGACCTAGTTCCCATTCAACTCCATCCACCAAGTTGTAGAGGATTCCAAGCCTAATTTCATGAAAAGTAAGTTGGGGATGATCACATTGACCTGCTTGATGACGTGTCTATGAAGATTAACTACCTTGAACTATTTTTTTTGCGTAGGGAAAGAGACACATTCCCATGTCTGAGCATGAAAACGTTCTTTGATATTGTTAATGCCTTTAGTGTTTACTTCTACAAGTTCTATAGGCAGAGTCTGTAAAGGGCCAGGTAGCCTTTGGATCTCATCTTTTATGAAAGGTGACATATCTAGTAAATGCCCCTACAGTCAATCTCTGGAATGGATCTAAATAGAAGTTCTTCATTTTAATATTCATAAAACACAACAACTTTAAGGTAAACTATGTACATGTGTCATTTCTCCCACAAAATAAAGTGTATAAGTGGTAAATTTTATACCAAGTGTGCTCCCACCATGTAAAGCACAATTTGGTGAACTTATCATTTTTATAATTTCTTTTTCGATTAAATTTAGTTTCACACATCAATTATTGCTTTGAAAGTTGTGTTCTACATAATTTGTGTACACAAAATTACAAATTGATTTTTTGAAATCTATTTTGTATAAATGTCGACCAATAGATATATATCATGGAGGATGAACGAAGAAGATCAACTGAATATCATATGGAGGTTTAGGGATTGGGGGATGTTCACAGTATTTAAATATAATCTTAAATCTCCATACATGTGTGTACATATGGAATTGATTTTTTATTAACTTTGTGAGTTAAATTAGTTGTTAATAAGTTTCATATTTTAAATTTTAGGAGGTAAGAGGAGAAGGTTTTCTACTCCATCCATGGAGCGTGCCCATGGTTCAACCTGTCGAGGTATGAGTTGTAGCAGGTTGCGTGAAGGGGGTGATATTTATTCCCCCAAAGGCCAATCAATGACTGTTGGTTCTCAACAGGGTCATTTTGGGTCTGGTTCTCAGCAGGGTCATTCTAAGTCTAGTTCTCAGCGGGGTCATGTTGGAGAAGATGTTAACCAACAACCTCAAGGTTGCCATCAATTTCAATATTTTTTCATTATTTATTTGTACAACTTTTTTTACACGTGTTTTTTCTAATATACGAAGTTTTATATATATTGATGCAGAGGCCGAAAAGTTTTGAACTAGTGGTCAAAATAGATGCAGGGAAGCTCGCTACATTCAAGAAGAAGGTTGTCAACTCGGCACAACTTATCCAGCTGAGATTACTGATATACCATGGGAAACTAACATGGCAGAATGCACCTTACAAAGATGTGAAAGACTTCATGCAAAATTGCAAAGAGATCTGGTGGCTTTGTCTCTACCTGCTGAGAGTCGAAAAAGCCTTGAAATAGTTACACATTAATTGGGTGAAATGGTAAATGTGTAAAGAAATCTTGGGCCAACGACTGATTCATTTGTACAAATGATGAGAAAGAGAAAAGAAATAGTGATGGGTCTCGATAAATGGGAGGACGTAAAACAAAAAGTTACAAAAGAAGTGGCCAAGTCAATGTTTAATTAAAAGGAAGGGCCAAAAAGAAAAATGTTGAAGGTGCAGTATTTCAAGCACCCAAACATAGCTCGTTATTTTTATGATAGGCACCTTGTGGCCTATGGAAGGCTTCCATGGAATGATGAGGTTCTTGTTTATTTTGCACAAATGTTTTATGCAGAATTTTTTTTGGGTATGAAACCCAATTACAATGACCTTCCGTCAGGATTTTTTGGCCCAGGGAAAGGTCGATTATATGACCGTAAGGGCGATAAGCGAGATGTAGAGTTGCCTCGCCCTCAGCCACCATAGGTGAGTTGACCGTTTCGAGTTGAAACTCTGCGATCAGAGATGGATGCGACTTCTCAAATAAGTTGAGAAGCAAGGGATGTTATGATCGACAATGTTCATAGCGGATTGGGTGGAGTCGATCTTTGTTTAAATTGACAAAGAGCACATGAAAATGCACGTGCCAATTTTGTTTATTGTATAGATAAGGAGATTGACAACATGAATGTTGAAGATCTCCGAACATACTCAAAAAATTGTTGCTGGTTTGCAAGACCTAATTTTTTATGAGGAAGAGGGCACCATAACTGTATGTGTTAGTGACCTTGGGGTTTGAAATTATTTTTACATATACATGTGTACAATTTGTAATAAATACATGTGTATGTACATGTATACATTTATTTGTATGTGTACATTAATATAACAAAAATGTATGATTATATGTTAAAACACCATTTGCAGTTCTCAGGCATGATGCGTGACGAAAATGTTAATATCACGTTCGGGACCTCTGGTTCAAACAATGCAGATGGGTCTGACCATCAAGATATGTTGGCAAATGTTAGTGTTTTTTAAGTGACTTTAAAATAAATAATTGTTGCCACACATGTACATGTATGTATATATATAATTTGATAAAATGTTTTAACAGGTATCGATTCCATCTGATGTTTTTGGGATGGAAGTACCTTCTTCTTCCTTGGGAGATGTACCTTCTACTTCCTTGGGAGATGAGCCACAAGTATGGAAAATTTTTCACAAGTTTAAAATTTATGTTTAAAATATATATATATATATATTCTACCTCAAAAAGTTCCATTAAAAATTGAGATATATATATATATATATATATATAGAGAGAGAGAGAGAGAGAGATCTATATTTTGAGTTTTTTAAAAAATTTTGAATTTATGTTCCTATAGAAGATTTCTTTAATCCGCGGAATCTAGCGACGGAGATAGGAACATCCACAGCATTTGAAAAAATTGTCTTTAGTTCCTTTTTTTAATATTATTGAAAATAAGTTTATATATGTACACGTCCATTTTCATTTGAAAGTTTTTAATATATATACACACACACACACACACACACACACACACATATATATATATATTTATATTTATATTTAACTGTACATGTATATTGTACAGTTTACCGCTGCAGATGTTCCTATGGGAGAACTTGTTCATCAAATGGAGAGGGAACCTCATGAGGTATTGCATGATTTTTTTGTTATATTTTGTTTTTTATATGAAGTTCTAGATATATATATTCTCATTCATTTTTAAAATGTTATCAAATTTTAATGTTCAAGTACATGTGTATTGTGTATGTAGGTTTCCCATTCACATGATAGGGCGCAAACTGAGACCCTAATAGGAAATACGCTAGATTTGTATCCATTTGATGGACATGATTTGTAGATTTGATTTCAAGATTTAGATGGTCTTCAAATTTTTTAAACTTGATATAGTTTGATACTTGTGAGATTTACAATTTTTGGACATATTTTATTACATTGTTAATATAATTTGTTTTATTTAATTTTTGGATGGTTTTAGTACTTTTGGCATGTGAATGTGAAGTAATATTGTCATCTATAAATTAATGTTGTCATCTGAACTACAATTGGCATGTTATGTAATGACATGTGTTATAATTTGTTTTTTTTTTTTTTAATTTAAGTTTTGGATGCTTGGAGTACCTTTGGCATGTGAAGTAATGTTGTGATCTATATTTTTTTGTTAAATTAAAAGTTAAAAGATTTGGATTGTTTCAATCTACATTTGGCATGTGATATTTAATGTTAAATGTTTTTATTGGATAGTTGAATTATAATTGGCATGGCATGTGAAGTTTTTAAAACTGAAGTTTTGGATGGTTTCAATCTACATTTTTCATGTGATATTTAATGAACTTTAAATGTTTAATGTTATAATGTTTCACGATATATAATCAAAATATTTTTAAAACTTAAAGTTTTGGATGGTTTCAATCTACATTTGGCACATGTGGTATATAATGTTAAATGTTTCTATTGGATCTAGTTGAACTATAATTGGCATGGCGTGTGAAGTAACGATCTATATATAATTTAAAGTTTTTTAAACTCAAGTTTTGAACGGTTTCAATCTACATTTCGCATGTGATGTTTAATGTTTTAATGTTGCATGATATATTATCAAAAGTTTTTAAAATTTTAAAGTTTTGGATGGTTTCAATCTACATTTGGCACATGTGGTATATAATGTTAAATGTTTCTATTGGATAGTTGTTCACTATAAATGGCATGGCATGTCAAGTAATGTCGCACAAATCCCTTTTGGATGGTTGAAGTACATTTGGAATTTTATGATTGCTTTTGATCTCTCCATGTAGTTTTGTTTCAATGAAAAAATTTCCAATAGGAAGTACATAGCTTTTCAATGCAACTAACCATGTATCAATTGAGCTCTAATTGAAAAAAGAGTTTAAAGAAGTAGATATGTGTACAAATTATCCCTTTAATTTTGATTGGAAATATAAGTCTAGTACATATATATGTTTGTTGAATTTGGGTCAATGTCGTTAATGCACTCAAATAGGTAGCCTTGTCAATTTATTTACATTGTGGAAACTTTTTACCAGAAAATCCAACTAGTTTTTCATCAATGCACATAGAAAAACTACTTAGAACAATTAATTGTGCATTCTAGAACATATCTATCCAAGACAAGTAACATTTTTCATCAATGCACATTGAACATATCCGACCATTGGACAAGAAAATTTTGTACTAGATTTTCAATCAGGATTAGAGATGTGGGTCAAATCCCACCAAAAATCGGACAAGTGCTCTGGGTCTCTTGTCTGAAAGGAATCTTCGTACAAAAATATACTGCAGATGATTTATTTACATTGTGTCCATACTTTTTACCAGAAAATCCAACTAGTTTTTCATCAATGCACATAGAAAAACTAGTTCCAGTTAATTGCATTCTAGAACATATATATTGAGTACGTAAATAATTTTTTATCCATGCACATAGTAAAACTAGAACAATTAATTTCATTCTAGAATATATATATATATATATATATATATATCCAATACATATAACATTTTTCATCGATATAACATGTATAGAAAAACTACTTTCAGTTGATACTAGAGCACGTGCTTGTACCCAAACAATTTGTACATGTGAAAACACTTGCACAAATAACATAAGAAACTAAATTTTTAGTTTAGTACTGGAAGTTCTAAAACATATTTAATCCAAAGATAATAAATTGTTGGACAATTCACTCAAAAAAATTCTAATGGAATTCCATCCTCAATAATCCGTTCATGATCGGATTTTGACATTTTCCATCTCTTAATTTTCAATTTTTTCTTTGATTGAACTTCTATCAACTTTATGCGTGCTGCACACACCAAGTGACTATATTGACAACTTATGGAATCAGTTTCATAGTCTTCAAAGTAAACAAAGTCTCCACTTTGATGAGTTTGTCTCAAAAAATAACCTTTCAGTATAATAGACCCTCTGTCATATTGAAATCCGTGATCATTATAATTTTGTAATAATTTCATTTTTCGTTCAGTGCAACGCATCAAATAATACTTCACATTTTCATCGTTGTCAATAGGTGCAATTACAGCAAAAACATCTCCTGCACAATAAAATAAACTTAACAAAATTATACATATTTAAATTTATTTTTAGATTTTTAAATCATTAGAAAGTAATTCAAATGTTACCTTCTCTAACAAGATCAGAAACTCTATCACCATCGGATGATATTGTAGTTTCCTCTGATTGCATTTCTTCAAACATTGCAACAAACATTTTTCCCTTTATATTTAGCTCTGTATGTTTCCAATCATTCACATACATTTTGTTTTCACAAACGTCATCGAATTTTGTGTTGTCTATGCAAACATAAAAAAAACAAGAATATTTTCTTTTATCCAATGCAAACACATTTCTGGACGAATTTGTTTGAATTGAATGCAATTTTCGAGTCCCTTTTATTATTTCAACGTCATTTCCAATTGATCTATCTACGTCTTCGATTCCAATATGCCAGAAAAATCTTTATATGGAAAATTAGAAGAAGAATTTGTAGATATGATATCAAAATACAATCAAAGATAATCATTGCATGATAAATGTAAAACGTTTAAAATTATATTTCCAATATAAATTAAATTGAATGTACCTTCACACTTCTCTTGATGGGTTTGTCTCATGGCTTAAAGCAGTGATGCACCATTGAACAACTTCTTCAGCATTCAAAAGTCGGCTTGTAGAGTGGTTCATTTGATATCTTCGAAGTGCTCATTTTATGCATGCTCCTGCACCGTCATGTTCTCCTTTTCCATGGCCAGTCTCAAAGAAATTCCAACAATGTTTAATGCAGGTTTTCTTATGAAGAAAACACAACCAAAAGAATGATCGTGCAGATTTGAATTGACCTGCGCATCTGTCTGACCATATCCAATGTTCATTGAATGCGATTCCATGATTTTTCAATGAATCATAAATTTTTCCAAAACAATGTTGTACAAAACATGTATAATGTGTACGATCGTCATTGATATAAAAGTGATATTCTTTAATGATATGTCGATTTTGACTCATGCTTTCTATATGATCTACATTTTGTTCAGCATGTCTATATAGAATATGGACGAGCATGGAGACTTGGTTAGAATGATAGTATTCACTCTGAATTTCTTTTTGTGAAACAAATGTGTAGTTTTCTGCAAAATCAATCATTGTCAAAATGGTCCTTGGTGGAGAAAATTCACGAGATTTTTTGAATTGCAAGTCTTGCCATTGAGCTCTATGGGCATGCTTGGTGTATTTGTAAATTTATGCCTCAAACTTTCTCAAAAAGTCTATCAGAAAATTTTTGTCTTCTAGTAATTCAATTCTTTTAACACTATTTGCACCTTGAATCGATGTATCGATATATTCATATCTCTTCCATTTCACTTTCATGTTGGACAATGATTGATCATTTATATCAATATGATATTTGTTCTGAAATTTAGTCAAATTTCCACAATCATCACATTTTTTACCACCAACACATTTCTTTTTGTAAAATAGTTCATCACTTTCTCTTTCACATAGAATTTGAGATATGAAATCACGGATAGTGGAAGGAGGAGGTGAATCCTTCCATAATTTTCTACCGAAATCAAGGAATGTGTCATAATATAACTCAAATTCCACAAGATAATGGCAACAACAAGTGTCGCATACGGTGATAGGTTTTACATACCATGGTTTTTGTTGAACAAAAACAATGAGTGAAACATGAATTTGATGATTATCTTCTTTGAACTTGCTGAATAACTCTATCTAAGTGGTTTCCAAGAAATATTTTTCATGTTCTTCATACTGATTTCATGCTATTCTTCTTCGCATCACATGCCTTGCAGTTGGCGAAAGACGCGAATTTTTCTTCCAATATTCATATATTAATTTTTAAACATTTTATCGAAGTCCATCTTTGTATGGTTGCCTACAAATAGCTCTCCAACAAGCGAGTTCATCATTTACATCTATTCGCAGCTGAAATTTCCGATGTTTGTGCAAATTTTTTCGCGAGGTTCCCAGTGCTCGTGCCATAGATGTTACCAAACGATTCTCTTGAGTACTTGATGAAACCATTTCCATCTATATTCCTCTATGTACAATTGAAACATCTTTCTCTCTAGATCTCTTAATTGACTTTATAGCACTACAAATATTTTTTATCACATCTTCCTTCATTTTCTTATCTTTGGTTGATTTTCGAATACCCAATAGTGTCGTAGCTTATTTTAATTTCTTTAATGATAGCAGACCTTTCAACATTTGAGCCTGAACTGTCACCCGCTCATTTAAGAAATACTTTTCAAAAATGCAGTTAACACGATATCGTATAACATGGTCAGGTTTTTTATCTCCATATGTGTGAGTGTCAACATTTTCTAATATCTCATTATTGATAGTGATTTCATCTGTACATATTCGAAAAAATAGTACATATTCAATAAATAACTAAATTAATAAATATATCTATAATTTCAATGATATGTGCATGTGTTTAATATATATATATATATATATATATATATATATATATATATATATATACCTTGTATCTCATCATCAATGTTTTGAGGAATATCTCTATCTGTTTACATTAAACAAAATATTTTTCAAATTAGTTCATCAAATAAAAATTAAGCTTCACATTTTACATTAGGAAAATTTTAAATATATCAATAGATCATAATATTTACATTTACATACCTGCTTCAATTTCTGCTTGAGGTTGATTTTCTTCTTCAATATTTTGAGGAATATCTGTGTCTGTTTACATTAAACAAAATATTTTTCAAACTAGTTCATCAAATAAAAATTAAGCTTCACATTTTACATTAGGAAAATTTTAAATATATCAATAGATCATAATATTTACATTTACATACCTGCTTCAATTTCTGCTTGAGGTTGATTTTCTTCTTCAATATTTTGAGTAATATCTCTGTCTGTTTACATTAAACAAAATATTTTTCAAATTAGTTCATCAAATAAAAATTAAGCTTCACATTTTACATTAGGAAAATATTAAATATATCAATAGATCATAATATTTATATTTACATACCCACTTCAATTTATGCATGAGTTGATTTTCCTCTTCAATATTTGAGAGGGCCTCTAACTTTCTTTTGCGAGATTGTCTCGTCTCTTCTCTACGTTCCTCAGGGTCTCTTTTTCGATCATATTTTCTCGCACAAGTTCTTCGATTTCCCATGATAATAGGGTATGAAGTTAAAAAAATTTCCTTCAAAAAATTAGACAATAACTCAATTACAAAAAATATCACAAAATATTTAATTTAAAAAAATTCAGTTTAAATTTTTTGCAAAAAATACATACTCCAATCCAAAACACTTACTTTAAAAAATTCGAGAGAAAAATGTCTTATAAAAATGAAACGAAGCTCAAAAGATTTAATTCAACTCAAAACACGTACATACCTCCAAGAAATGTCTTTTGAATGTACGTCCAAGAAATTTTTTTAAGTTCAAAACAATTTTTTGCAAAATCAGGTCGCCTCCAAGAAATGTCTTCCAAAAAAATTCTTAAACTAAAAACAATTCTTTGTAAAATCAGTTTGCTTCGAAGAAATGCTCTTAAATCCAAAATTCGAAGAAAATTTTTTAAACCCAAACAAATATCTTTGTAAAATAAGATGAAATGTGCGAATGTGCGAAATGTGTGAAAATTGTGAATGGTTTTGCGACAATTTATATTGTCGCGAAATGTGTTTTAGTAGGGGCTCCACAAAACTTTTCGGCCGATGGAAAGTTACTTAATAGTTCAGTCGAACTCGTTAGACCTAACGAGTTGTTGGCGCAAAACATAGATCGGCGAACTGTTAATCAAAGTTCGGTCGAACTAATGCGTCACCAGTTACGCAAAGACCAGGTTCTGAATACATTTATGCAACTTTGGACTGATTAAACTCCATGAAAGGTTGTTAATTAACTTTCGGAACCAAGACAAGAATTTTCAGAATTGAATCTAATTTTAGGAAATATAGCTTTTATGGAATTTCATAAATTTTTACTAATTTTAATTATTTTTCTAATAAAATGGGTGCAAACAATTTCTAAGGGTCATTATGATTCAGTGAAATCAAAATTTTGTATCTCCCAAAATACATTGTAAAAAAAATTAAAAAAATTATGGGGCATTACATTGGTCCGTCGTCTCTAATGGGTAGCTTTTAGATTTTTAGTTTATAACTTATATGTTAATAAATTTATTGTGTCACGAAACATATCCAAAATACGCAGTTTTTCGTATTGGACCAGTTCAAAAAATTGTAGTAATTATGATATGCATCCATTGGCTTTGTAAATATGAAGAAACTAAGTAGACTCTATCTAGATTGTTGTAACACATTTTGTTTTCTCAAAAAAACAAATTTTCAATGAATAAAACATTGCGTCATAACATGACTTCTTATGAATCCTTTGATTGTTAAGAAACACACTCTCAAAGAAACACTAAGTTGACATATCAAATATACATAAAAAAATTTCAAAAAATAAGTAATAGAAAGCTAACAAAATTTCTCACAACTTTTATTTTTATCGCAAAATGAAATTCTACACAGAAAAATTGTTATAGTTTGCAGAAAGTTGAAGAACCGAAAAAAATGAAATTTTTTTCTCAAAAAAGGGCAAAAAGTGTAACCCAGCTTCACATTTTCAGCCTACAATAACACTCCTCATAATCCCTCTTCACAAGAATCTGTACATACTACAAATTGTTGATTTGGATTTGCAATCTTTAGAATTGGAGCAATTGTGAGTTTAAGTTTTAACTTTTTTGAACTATGTTGAAATTTTTCTGTCCACTCAAACTTAACTCCTTTCTTTTGTAAAGATGTGATAGGATATGCTAAGGTTGAAAATATTCTTACAACTCTCCTATAATATCCTTGAATTCCCATGAAAGATCTTATAGAGGAAACATCAGTAGGTACAGGAAAATCCATCATAGCTTGTATCTTTTCTAGGTCCACTGCTAATCCATTTTCTGAAATTATATGGCCCAAGTATTGAATGTTATCCTTATAAAATTCACATTTGCTAAGTTTAGCATAAAAATTATGTTCTCTTAGTGTTTGTAAGACAATTTTGGGATTATGTTCAACTTCATTATTAGAATATATTAGAATGTCATCAATAAATACTACAACAAATTTGTTCAGATATTTATTTAAGACACAGTTCATTAGGCACCTAAATGTAGCAGGAGGATTAGTCAACCCAAAAGGTAGAACTATAAAATCATAGTGTTTGCATCTTGTTATGAATGAAAGTTTATTTATGTCTTCATCCTTAATTCTCAGTTGATGATAACCTATCCTTAAATTCGATTTTGAAAATACTGTGGCTCCTCTCACTTGATCAAATAAATCATCTATCCTGGGTAGAGGATATATATTTTTAATTATTAGTTTATTCAGTTGTCAGTGGTCGATACACATTCTAAATGTACCACATTTATTTTTGGCAAACATTACCGGTGATCCCCATGGGGATACACTTAGTATTATATAGCCTCTGTCCAGCAACTCTTGTAGCTGCAGCTTTTACTCTAACAATTATTGGGTACTCATTCTGTATGGGGCTGTAGAGACTGGTGTAGCTCCTGGCATTAACTCAATTGAAAAATAAATTTATCTTTTAGGGGGTAGATGAGGAATTTCATCTGGAAATGCATCCTTAAACTCTCGAATGAATCGTAAGTTTTATAAAAGTCATTTTTCAGTTTTATGTCCCAATCATTCCACCTGTATAGCATACACTTGACAATATTTTCTTGCTGTCATTTTCAACTGAAGTGCTGAAATTTTTCTCATAGATATAGGTTTGGGTTTCCCTTTCACTACCACCGGTTTTACCTCACCATCTATACAGTGTATTGTTTTATCTAAAAAATTTAGTATACCTTTCTGTTTTTCTACCCAGACCATTCCTACTAGCACATCATAGGACCCTAGAGGTAAAATATTCAAATTCAGATCAGCTTCATACCCATTTAAATTTATAGCAGTCTTTGGTAATATATGGGTCACTTTTATTTTTGTTCGTGTAGCTAACTAAACTAACCATGCTTGCTGAAATTTTTCTGACTTCAAATTGCACTTTTCCATAATTTGAGGACTTATATAACTTAAAGTTGCACCGGGGTCTATCAAAACATAAACATGTTTTTCACCAATCATACCTTTTATTTCGACCATAGTTGATTTGTGTTCAGCTTGACGATCTTCTAGTGCAGCATTGATTCTAGGAATGTTTCTTGCCACATCATTTACAACAGTGGCCTCTCTCAGCACTTTTGTGTTCTGAATGGTTCTGTGATTAAAATATCATAGTAGATGAGGTTCTCCACAACCCCAACACTTTAGTGGCTCCCTCATTTTTACAGTTCCATCTCTTTTACTATTTCCATCTATTTGTTTAGATCATATTTGTGATTCTTCTAGGCGATTTTCTCCAGTTTTTCTAAACTTCTTCCTTTGGTGATTTTTCCCAAACTTTTTTAAGTATGTTGGTTTTGTTCTTTTTCCACTAGATTCACCTTTTTCTTCGTTTTGCCAATTTTTCGCTTGTTCATTTATACCTTTTAACTGGTGATAACACAATTTTTCCTTGAAGACAACTTCATCCTTTGTCTTGATATTATCAAATTCTAACCTATCCTTGTAGATACTAGGTAGGCAGTTTAAAAACTACTCTACCTTTGCCTTCTATTCCCCTATATAAGGTACATAGTAAAGAAAGTTGGTAAATTGGTAACAAACTCATCAATGGTAAGTTGTCCCAACCTAATCTCATGAAACTCTTTGGATTTATCATCATAGTATCATTCATTCAAATATCTATTTGAAAATTTTATTTGGAAATATTCGCAAGTGACAATTTTCTCATCTATCACCTGCACAATTTTGGTTTCGTCCCACCACAAGGTAGCCTTTCATTGTAATTGGTAAATAGCCAACCTGACTTTAAAGTTACTTCCATACTCATAAACATGGAAGTATTTTACCATGTTTAGAAGCCAAGATTTTCCATCTTCCTCCTTCTCTCCATCATAGGAGGGAGGCTTGATTTTTTGGAATTATCCTTGCAATTCCTTTTTCCTTCTAGCCTACTTTCTAAAGTATTCATCCTCCTCGGACTCTTCTGAGTGATTTTCATTTCCCCTTCACTTTTTCCCAAAACTTTCACCTTCGTGATTGTTCCCAGAGTTTAATTATCTGATTAACCTTTCTGGCTCTTCGCTGGCTAGCGATAATCTTTCATTGTGGTTTTTCAATTGCATCATTTCTCTTTTCATCTGATGCATCATGGCTAACAATGAAGAATTGGGATCTGGTGCATTTTATCCGCCACCTAGATCCACATATAGCTCATATCTTTCACTCATGGTTTTCAGTTGTATGGTTCTGCACTAATTCACTGTACACAAAAGTAAACATTAGTGAAAAATTATTTTAAACTAAACAATTTATAGAAACCAATTTTTTGGATTTTGATTTTCTGGTGTCAGCACACATTTAGGGCTAGTGTTTTAACTTGGCTCTGATATCATTTGTAACATCTCCGCTTCCAAAAATTTTAATTTTTTTTCTATTTATGGAACTCATACTACCCACATACGATAGACTTACAATGGTTCATCACATTCCAACTAATATTATCTGACCATAATTTAGTTGTTGTAATTTTAATCTATTTGGTTGTAAGATTCTCGTTCAATAATTATTGTCACTTATAATACCTTTGATTGAGATTATAATGATGCCTCTTTCATGATTTGAAAAAATACTCTTTGGGACTAAAATTCGAATTTCATAATTCTAATGAGACTCTATGTCTATGGAATAATCCCATTTCATTTTAAATGGAAATTTGTAGGCTAATAGTTAAATCCCCCCTTAAGTATTACTAACAAATTATTTTCCCACGTTAACTACTTATAAGTCTTTTAAGTCTATCCCCCTCAACCATATAGACATTAATGTAAACTTAATTGAATTTTATAAATTATCTCTAATTTTTGAAATATATATATATATATATATATATATATATATATATATATATATATATATATATCATAACTAAAGTTACCTTTTCATTGGCATCGTTCTAAGTGATATTCATTACCACATATACTTTATTCATCTACCTTAACGTTACGAAGGCTATATCTTAACTTTAGTGGAGATTTCATTCCTTTCTTTGACCCATAGTAGAATTACATATGGACGTTATCATCGAAATTATATTTATATTGGGTCTCATATTAACTCTATTCCAATAAATTGATTTGTCACTTACCTTTAAAGGTCTGGTTAAAGGTTAACTTTATACGTGTCACATTGAATCTCTACCATGTTATATCGAAACATCACATTGCGTTAATCATATGGTAAGCATTTTTGTGTACTATCCAAGTCATCATAATTAACCAAGTCATCATATCTGAATTCGATTTGGTATTTACTACTAGTTTAATGCGACTGTGTTTTCGTATTAGTGTAGACCACCCACCTATATGTAGATTTTCTTTGGGATATTATTGGATTTAATTAATTGTACACCGTTCACATGGCTCATTCGTTGGTTGATGGAACCCTTCAGCCACACGGGAATTTCTCCGACATAGGATTTATTACACTTGGATGATGAGGATTTCCTCATGATTAGAGTTTAGGGTTTTGTTTAATCTTTTTGTTTTTGTTTGGGAATATCTTTCAACTCTGTGGTCACCATTGAGAAATTTTATTTCGGGTCTGCAACTATTGTCACTTTCATTGGTATGAGAGATCTGTCTACTACACCGAGATGAAGCTCGGGAGTTTCATCATCAATTCAGGTAATAATACTCTCTCATTATTGGTTATTTGATATGTTTTTCACTTAAATTACAACTCTCTGTTTCGTTGTTCTATGTGGTTTCATTTTCAAATTACATTAATAAAACTTATTCTCTCTTATCTCTGGTCAAGTCATTTTCAATATTTTTCTTCTAAATGGATTCAATGAATTTGTATTTACTAATCTATGTATTCCATGTTTTTTATCTAACTTGTTTTCTTGCCTATTCAAGTATTTCAAAGATAATTTCATATCTCAATTCACGGTTCTCCTCTCCACGAGGTTCTGGTTCTAGGTTGATTGTAAAAATGCAACTTTGACTAGTAAAGTCTTTGCGGCCATTATAGAGTTAACGCTTTCCATGTATACGAAATGTCCCAATACGTTTACTCCTTTGTTGGTCATTTATGAAATAAGATTGAAATTCTGGTTTGTCTGGTTGTAATCAAAACCATTTCAAGTATTTCTTTGTTCCTATAGATTTATGATACGAGTATTGGGTGCCATGCAGGTGAATGGAAGTTGTGGAATTCTTCACGCCCTTCATTTCAGCTCCAATGGTTTTCTCCTTACGAAATTACCATCTCCTATAGGTAACCCCCATTTATTTTTCATGTTCTCTCTACCTTACGCTTATGCATTTACGTTCTGGATGTGCTCCTCAACTTGGGCTTTTCTAAGACCTCTACATTGTTAAGAATTATTTAGTTTCCCTTACCAATTTTTGTATTAGCATTTTAAAATATTATGTGGGAAACACATTCATGTTTTCTAGAATACGAAATTGCATATTATGCTACACTAAAAAAAAATTATTTATCCTCCAAAATTCTCGTAGAGTTATGCTATGTCCTTTAGTTCATAATCGTATAGCCTTTAGAATTATAATAAATTCGTATTATGGTTCTTACTATTTAAACCCTTTCATAGGTAGGTATTGTTATTGGTTATAATTCAATTTATTACACTCATAGAGCTAACACATTTAGTTCTCTTTCAATTGTACTAGAATTCTCATTCCTTACATGTCCAGTTTCTCTCATTACTCCTATGAGGTTGTAAGGTAAGAAGTTTCTTGAGTTAAATTAATTTCTTTCCACTTATGATGTTTCTCACATCTTTCCTTGTAATAAATTAACTTTCTCTTGTTATTACAGATTGGATTTTCCCTCTCTGTGACTAAGGTAATTATTCTTGATCCATTCTCGATGTTAAAATCCTTTATTTAATTGTATGTCTATAATCATACTCCCAAATTAATTTATTTATTTCTGTTATGTGAAGGTAATCCCTAAATCATATTGGGTTTGAAAGCTTCTGATAGCCATTCCATATTGAGTCATAATTTTGGAATTTTCCCTTTTAGGTTGGTCCAGCAACCCATTTGGGGATTTTGGTTATGATGCATCTTAATAAATTCTGGAGATATTATACACTTTGTGATTTATGGGACAAAGTTACCTATATTTTGTATAATTAGTTAGTCTAAAGTTGAATTGGAGTTTATATGTATATGGATTTATATCCCCGAATTTACATAACTCTATAATATATTTAATATACAGTTTTCTCCGTTGCTGAAGTTATATTTGCAATCTAGGTGTAATACTTTTCCTAGATTTTGTGGTTCATTTCTAGTAATAATTTATGAGTTCCTCCTTGAAATTATTACTATTCATTATGCCTTAGTTAAAGTATTAAATTATTTAGTTCTATCACATTAGAAATTTTACTTGAATGTTCTGAATTTACATGGACTGTCGGACATATTTGTTTTCATTCTTTACTAATTTATTCACAGAATTTCATGACTGTAAAATAATGGTAAGATAGTCATATGATTCAAAATAAATTTTCAGAGTTCACCCAACCTCAGATTTACACCTACATTAGGGTTTAGACATTCTGAGATTTGGTACTCTTCATATTATTATCTGTAAAACAATACATATTAATGTTATATTTATTAAAGACTACCTTGTTAAATGTATGGACTTACTAGTTCACTGCAATTTAGTATTTTTAACATTATTTTCATATACATCATATAATATTGAATAGTTCTAGTCAAGTCATTTACTACTAATTAACTTCACAATAATAATAATAAAATTCGAAGTTAAAATGAATTAGCTTGTGTATACCAATTAAGGTATACTAGTTTCCACCCAACCTGTAAGCTCCTTCTCCACAGCTCCCCCCGAGCAGAGATCACATATTTCAGTATTACAAAACCTCTTCTCCACCTATAATTTGCTTATTTAAACCTGTTTTCCCATCATCTTGTTTACATACTGCATCTATTTGATCAAGATGTTATTTTCCTTTTTTCCTAGGCTTTCCTTTTGTTTCTTCCACAAAAGTACTTTAAAACTAGTTTTTTCCTCTTTCTAGTTTTATTCCAGCTCTTCCTAGTAACTTTCCTTTTTATTGGGGTATCTTTTTTAGATTTTTATCTCCAATATAAAATTCAATATTTATTTCATTTTCTCCAAGGATTTTTGGATAGCTATGAAATTCTTATAAACCTTATCCATCCTCATGAATTTGGATTCCTAATCTCTAATCATAATCTAGTCTTTGCACAATTAGTTCCATTTTCATTTTATTAAATTAAAATAATAAAATATGTCCACATAATTGTTTTCCTTTGGGCCCATTTTACCCTTTAGGAATATTTAATGTCTAATAAAAGTAGATAAACTGGGGACATTACATATTCCCCCTCTAAAACAAAAGATTGTCTTCGGTGTTTCAAAGACAAAATATAAAATACACTTTTCAAACTGTGATGGATATTTTTCCTTCATATCCTCCTCTTGCTCCCAAGTAGCTTCTTCAGGTGCAAAGTGCTTCCACTGCACTTTCACCCTGGCCACTGTGTTGTTTCGGAGCTCATTTTCTTCCCATGCCAGGATGTGAAATGGATCTGGAAGAAATTTCCCTTCTGGTTCCACTTGTATCACATTCCAATCAATAACATGAGTGGGATCATGTACATACTTTTTTTAATAATGAAACATGAAAAACATTGTTAACCTTAATGTGACTAGGTAGAGCCAACATATTTGCTACTGGTCCCACTCTTTCCAGTACCTCAAAAGTTCCACAGTAGTTGTTGGGAAAAATACTGAGAGGGGGGGGGTGAATCAGTATTTACTGCATAATCAAATCTTTTTACTTTTTCATTCCTTAAAACCCATACGCTACTTTCCTTCGGTAAACTAGCGTATATACGTGGATCCCCTTTATGAAACCAGCGTATACTCAAAGATCTAGATCAGTCATTAAATCTTTACTTATATTATTCCATCATTCATTCATCGGATGCTCAATAAACAGTAAACAGGTGCAGTAAGAACAGAATAAACCATCACACAAAGCATCACACATGAACACCAGGATTTTTAGGTGGAAACCCAAATCGGGAGAAAACCACTGCTGCAGTTG
The DNA here is from genome assembly GCA_034641835.2 of Pinus albicaulis. Taxonomy (NCBI): domain Eukaryota; kingdom Viridiplantae; phylum Streptophyta; class Pinopsida; order Pinales; family Pinaceae; genus Pinus; species Pinus albicaulis. Next base: position 1,082,147,972 of record CM076577.1, on the reverse strand, counting down.
CTCAGCCTTCAATATTTTATTATAGAAAACATCACAACATATGTGTCAAAAAGACTTACCAAGACGAGGCACCCACTCGCGCTCGTTTACCAGCCGGGAAATTTCCGGAAGGGAGCTATGACCCCTAACTCGTTTAATGCCTCTCCCCGGAAGGGAGCTACGACCTCGATCTCGTTTACCAAAATTTTTACCTGGAAGGGAGCTACGACCCCCTGCTCTCGTTTACCAGCCTCACCTGGAAGGGAGCTACGACCCCCTGACTGAAGGCTACAACCCTCAGCACCTCTATGGACCACGTTTCATCAATTTTCACACTAGATCCAACTATTTCAAAAGAGCACAACTTGTAGGCCACGTTTCATCATATTTTCAGACTGGACCCTCTCCATACATTTAAGCACAGTCAAACATCAACAATAGATAGCTAAAACAGAGCAGATCAGATCAGAGATTTCATACCCCATGCTTCAACAAACCCTAGTTTTCATACGCGCTTTTCTTTCACTGATGTCACGTATATACGCGCTTCCGTCCACATCAACCAGCGTATACATATGCACATAAACTTCACTGCGCATACGCGCTTTTTCTTCAGAGAAGCCGCGTATATACGCGCTTCCTCTGCGGCTAACTAGCGTATGGATCTTCAACCATTACAGAGCTGCATACTTCTTCAGATCAGATATTCAGTTTAGATTCAACCCTTTACTTCAGACAGATGTTCGCCTCATCACAGATCTAATCACTCCATGAACAAATCTAGTTGATACAAACACATTTCAGATCTAGATATCCCGCTTCTTCATTTCTTCATAGGTGCATCATAGATTCAGATCTATCATCAAACCTTTACCCTTTCCATACAAATATACTTCACAGAGAAGTATTCATTCAAGCTCAGACATCTTGCACCCTCACTCATGATTTGCACAATGAATTTCTTCTCCTTATATAGGTTTATCCTTTTTCAATACCACGGGTTAAAGCAATACCATGAGCCTTCAATACCACGGGCCAAAGAAATACCATGAGCCTTCAATACCACGAGCCAAATCAATACCATGAGTCTTCAATACCACGGGCCCCTGTTTTTGCACTTTATGAGTACTTTTTGCCATACGTGACTTATCACGTTCTTTCCCGCGTGCATACGCGACTTCCCCTAGACATATCCGCGTATGCCTTGAGACATACTTTTTCATCATAGATCTAGCACATGCTGAATTCCTTTCTTCATTCCCTTCTGTACTTACTGTAGATACATCAGATTTACTTCATCAAGAACATATTCTATCAAGCACAACTTCATCAAGTAAGTTGCCATCTTCTTCATCAAGTTGGTTGCCATTCAATGACAACACTTAGCATCATGTTGCTAACTAACCAAGTCCATCAAGTAATGAATAACTTCATCAGGTGTATTGCCATCAAGGACAACACATGCCAACAATCTCATGTCTTCATCTTCACTCAGTGGGTTGCCATCAAGGACAACACTTCTGCATCATATTTCCAACAGTAGTGTGGTGCTAGTTTTTCATAGCTACGTGTGTACGAAGTACTCTTTTTGGGCTTAATCCTCAGGTAAACATGATCACCCACATTGAGTTCTCTATGAATTATCTTTTTATCTGCATAGATTTTTTGTCTGCCTTGATATTTTCTTGAATTTTCTTTACAAACATTTCCATTTCTTGCAATGAATCAGGTCCAAGTATTAATTGTCCTGACTCCAACTTAGAGGTGTATGGCACTTTCTACCATATAATTCTTTGAAGGGACTCATATTGATTGAGGCTTGGTAATTATTATTGTTGGAAAACTCTGTCAAATGTAGAAAGTCCTCCCACTTTGTTGGTATATCCATCACATACATTCTCATCATGTCTTCTAAAATCTGGTTTGTTCTTTTAGTTTTCCCATTGGTTTGGGGATGGTATGCAGTACTAAATTTCAATTTGGTACCCATTCCCCCAAACAGAGTATTTCAGAAATTTGGAGCAATCTTTTCATCTCTATTTGATATGATCATTTTAGGAATACCATGGAGCTTTACAATCTCTTTCATAAATATATTAGCTACTTGAGTTGTGCCAAAAGTAGATTGTATTGGTAAGAATTGTGCAATTTTTGTTAATGTGTCAACCAATACCATTATAGAATCATGTTTGTATTTAGTTCTTGGCAATCTGGTTATAAATTCTATGGAAATTGTCTCCTACTTCCATTCTAGGATAGGTAAAGGATTCAACAATCCTGTTGGATGCTGATGCTCTGCATTTACCTTCTGACATTCCAAACATCGAGCTAAATAATTAGCTACATCATTTTTCATGCATGGGTAGAACATATTCTTTCTTAAGGCTGAAATTAATTTCTAATACCATGGATTTCCTGAATAGGGTCTTTTAATTAGTTCACATTAGGGATGTGTAATCTGTTTTGCAAAAAATAATTCCCTTATGGTTTTGTGTATACCCCACTATCTCATGTTTCTACAATTTTTCTGGGAGTTTTTCATAGTTTGGGTCTTGTCTCATTACTTATTCGATCAATCCTTCAATATAAAAATTTTTTACTACTCCCAACACTATTCAAATTTTGACAAGAATTCCTACTTAAGGCATCTTCAATCTTATTTTCCTTCCCCTTCATATGTTTCATCTCCATGTCAAATTCACTAAGGAATGACAACCATCTAGCTTGGCTAGCATTTAAATTAAGTTGTGTGAAAAAATACTTCAAATTGATGTGGTATGTCATCAATACAAACTTTTTTCCTAACGGATAATGTCTCAACATCTTCAAAGCATGTATTACAATAGCTAACTATAAGTCATACACACTATAATTTTGTTCATGTTTCTTTAATTTCTTGGACTCATATGCTATGACTGAGTCTTCTTGCAATAACACTCCTCCTAATACCTTTTCACAATCATCTGTACATACTACAAATTGTTGATTGGATTTGTAATCTTTAGAATTGGAGCAGTTGTGAGTTTAAGTTTTAACTGTTCAAAACTATGTTGACAACTTTCTGTCCACTCAAACTTCACTCATTTCTTCTGTAAAGATGTGATAGGATATGCTAAGGTTGAAAATATTTCTAAGACTCTCCTATAATATCCTTCAATTCCCATGAAAGATATTGTAGTGGAAACATCAATAGATACAGGCCAATCCATTATATCTTGTATCTTTTCTGGGTCCACTGCTAATCCATTCTCTGAAATTATGTGGCGCAAGTATTGAATTTTATCCTTATAAAATTTAGATTTGCTAAGTTTACCATACAAATTATTTTCTCTTAGTGTTTGTAAGATAATTATGAGATGTTCTTTATGTTCAGCTTCATTCTTGGAATATATCAGAATGTCATCAATAAATACTAGAACAAATTTGTCTAGATATTCACTTAAGACACTGTTCATTAGGCACCTAAATCTAGCAAGTGCATTAGTCAACCCAAAAGGTAGAACTAAAAACTCATAGAGTCTACATATTGTTATGAACATTGTTTTATTTATGTCTTAATCCTTAATTCGTAGTCGATAATAACCTATCCTTAAATCAGTTTTTGAAAACACTGTGACTCTTCTCACTTGATCAAATAAATCATCTATCCTGGGTAGAGGATATCTATTTTTAATTGTTAGTTTAGTCAATTGTAGGTAGTTGATACACATTTTGAATGTACCATATTTCTTTCTGACAAACAATATAAGTGCTCCCCATGGAGATACACTTGGTCTTATATAGTCTCTGTCCAACAACTCTTGCAGCTGCAATTTTTACTCGAACAATTCTGGGGCACTCATTGTGTATGGGGCTCTAGAGACTGGTGTAGCTCCTGGTAGTAACTCAATTGAAAAACAAATTTCTCTTTTAGGGGGTAGATGAGGAATTTCATCTGGAAACACATCCTTAAACTCTCGGATGACTGGTAATTTTTCTACAATTTTTTTTTCAGTTTGTTCTCCCAATTCTTCCAGATGTATATCATACACTTGGTATCGTTTTCTATCTATCCTTTTCAACTGAAGTGTTGAAATTTGTCTCATTGATATAGGTTTGGGTTTCCATTTCACTATCACCAGTTTTCCCTCACCATCTATACAATGTATTGTTTTATCTTAAACATTTAGTATAGCTTTTTGTTTTTCTAACCACTCCATTCCTTCCAACACACCATAAAAACCTAGAGTTAAAATATTCAAATTTAGTTCAATTTCATATCCATTTAAATTTATAGCAGTCTTTGGTAATGTATGGGTCACTTTTCATTTTGTTCGTGTAGCTGACTAAAATAACCATTCTTGCTAAAAATTTTATGACTTGAAATTACACTTTTCCATAATTTAAGGACTTATATAACTTAAAATTTCACCTGGGTCTATCAAAACATGAACAGGCTGTTCAATAATCATACCTTCTATTTCGACCATAGTTGATTGGTGTTCAGCTTGACAATCTTCCAGTGTAGCACTGATTTTGATAATGTTTCTTTCCACATCATTCACAATAGTGGTCTCTCTCAGCACTTGTATGTTTTGAATGGTTCTGTGAGTACAATCTTGTAGCAAATGAAGTTATCCACAACCCAAGGAATTTAGTGGCTCCCTCATTTTTATAGGTCCATCTCTTTTACTGTTTCCATCTATTTGTGATTTTTCTGGGTGATTTTCTCCAGTTTTGATAAAATTCTTTCTTTGATGATTTTTCCCAAAATTCTTTAAGTATGTTGGTTTTGTTCTTTTTCCACTAGAGTCACCCTTTCCTTTGTTCTGCCAGTTTTTCACTTCTTCATTTCTACCTTTGAACTGGTGATAACACAAATTTTCCTTGAAACACAACTTCATCCATTGTCATGGGATTATCGAATTCTATCCTCTCCTTGTAGATAGTAGGTAGGCAATTTAAAACTCGTTGTACATTTGCCTTCTCTTCCCTTTTATAAGGTACATAGTGAAGCAGGTTAGTAAATTCGGTAACAAAATCATCAATGGTAAGTTGTCCCAACATAATATCATGAAACTCTTTGGCTTTATCATTATAGTATCATTCATTCAAATATCTATTTTTAAATTTTATTTGGAAATCTTCCCAAATGACAGTTTTCTCATCTATCACATGCAACATTTTGGCTTCCTCCCACCACAAGGTAGCCCTTCCTTGTTATTGGTAAATAGACATCCTGGCTTTCAATTTATTTCCATACCCATAAACTTGGAAGTATTTTACCATGTATAGAAGCCAAGCTTCTGCATCTTCCTCCTTCTCTACATCATAGGAGAGAGGCTTGATTTTTTGGAATTCTCCTTGCAATTCCTTTTTCCTTATAGACTGTTGTCTAAAGTCTTCATCCTCCTCAGACTCTTCTGAGTGATTTTAAGTTCCCCTTAATTTTTCCAAGAACTTTCACCTTTGTGATTACTCCTGGAGTTCAATTCTCTGATTAACCTTTCTTTCTCTTTGGTGGCTAGCGGTAATATTTCATTGTGATTTTTCAGCTACATCATTTCTCTTTGCATCTGATGCATCATGGCCAACAATGGAGCATTAGGATCTGGTAGATTTTATGCACTACCCAGATGCACATACATAAAATCCCCTTCACTCATGATTTGCAGATGTATGGTTATGCTGTAATTCACTGTACAGAAAAGTAAACATTAGCGAAAAATTATTTTAAACTAAACAATTTACAACAACAGAATTTTTGGATTTTGATTTTCTAGTGTGAGCAGACATTTAGGCCTAGTATTTTAACTTGGCTTTGATACCATTTGTAACATCTCCACTTCCAACAATTTTTTTTTTTCTATTTATGGAACTCATACTACCCACATACGATAGAATTACTATGGTTCATCACATTCTCCCTAATATTATCTTACCATAATTTAGTCATTGTACTTTTAATATATTTGGTTGTTAAATTCTCGTTCAATAATTATTGTCACTTATAATTCCTTTGATCAGGATTATAATGATGCCTCTTTCATGATTTGAACATATAATCTTTGGGACTAAAATTTCAATTTCATAATTCTAACGAGACTTTATGGCTATGGAGTAATCCTATTTGATTTTAAATGGAAATTTGTAGGCTAATAGTTAAATCCCCCCTTAAGTATTACTCACAATTTATTTTCCCACGTTAAATACATAAGAGTCTTTTAAGCTTATCCCCCTAAACCATATAGACATTAATGTAACCTTAATTGAAAGTTATAAATTATCTCTACTTTTTGAAATATATATATATATATATATATATATATATATATAATTTTTCATAATTGAAATTACCTTTTCATTGGCATCATTCTAAGTGATATTCATTACCACATATACTTTAATCATCTACCTTAACCTTACGAAGGCTATATCTAAACTTCGGTGGAGATTGCATTCCATTCTTTGACCCATAGAAGAAATACATATGGACCTTACCATCGAAATTATATTTAAATTGGGTCTCATATTAACTCTATTCCAATAAATCGATTGGTCACTTACCTAATCTCTTCTTCAATGTTAAATTTATACGCGTCACATTGAATCTCTACCACGTTATATCGAAACATAAAATTGCATTGATCATATGGTAAGTCGTTTTGTGTATTATCCACGTCATCATAATTAACCCAATCATCAGATCTGAATTCGATTTGGTATTTATTAATTGTTTAATGCAACTGTGTTTTCGTATAAATGCAGACCACCCACCTCTATGTATATTTTCATTGGGATCTTATTGCATTTAATTAATTGTACACCATTCACATGGCTCATTCATTGGTTGATGGAACACTTTAACTACACAGCGATTTATGTGGCATTAAATTTCTTACACCTGGACAATGAGGATTTCCTCATGATTATAGTTTAGATTTTCGTTTAATCATTCTGTTTTTTTTTGGGACTATCTTTCAACTCCGTGGTTTACGTTGAGCAACTTCTTTTTGGCTCTGCAAATATTTTAATTTTCATTGGTGTGAGAGCTCCGTCTACTACATTGATATGAAGCTCAGGAGTTTCGTCATCAACTAAGGTAATAATAATATCTCATTATTCCTTATTTGATATGTTCTTCACTAAACTTACATCTCGCTGGTTCACTATTCTATGTGGTTTTGATTTCAAGTTACATTAATAAAACTTATTCTCTCTTATCTCTGGTCAACTCATTTTCAATATTTTTCTTCTAAATGTATTCAATGGATTTGTATTTACTAATATATGTATTCCATGTTTTTTATCTAACTCGTTTGCTTGCCTATTCTAGTATTTCAAAGATGATTTGATCTCCTAACTCACGGTGCTCCTCTCCGTGAGGTTCTGGTTCTAGGTTGATTGTCAAAATGCAGCTTTGACTGGTGAATTCCTTATGGCCATTAAACAGTTAACACTTTCTATGTATACTAAATTTCCCAATATGTTTACTCCTTTCTTGGTCATTTATGAAATAATAATTAAATTCTGGTTTGTTTTATTGTAGTCAAAACCATTTCAATTATTTCTTTGTTCCTATAGATTTATTATACGAGTACTGGGTGCCATGCAGGTGAATGAAAGTCGTGGATTCTTCACGCCCTTCATTTCAGCCTCAAGGTTTTCCTCCTTACGGAATTACCATCTCCTAGAGGTAACCTCCATTTACTTTTCCTGTTCTCTCTCCCTTACGCTTATGCGTTTACGTTCTGGGTGTGCTCCCTTAGCTTGGGCTTTTCCGAGACCTCTACAGAGTTATGAATTATTTAGTTTCCCTTAATAATTTCTATATTAGTGTTTTAAAATATTATTTGGGAAACACATTCATATTTTCCAGAATGTGAAATTGCGTCTTATGCTACACTGAGAAATTTTGATTTATCCTCCAAAATTCTCGTAGAGCTATGCTGTGTCCTTTAATTCACAATCATATAGCCTTTATAATTATAAGAAATTTGTATCCTGGTTCTTATTGTTTAAACCCTTTCTTAGGTAGGTATTGTTATTGGTTATATTTAAATTTATTAGACTCACAGAGCTAATACCTTTAGTTCTGTTTCAATTGTACAGGAATTCTCATTCCTTACATGTCCAATTTCTCTGATTACTCCTCTAAGGTTGTAAGGTAAGCATTTTCTTGAGTTAAATTAGTTCCTTTTTTCTTATGATGTTGCTCACATATTTCCTTGTAATAACTTAACTTTCTCTTGTTATTAAAAATTGGATTTTCCCTCTCAGTCAGTAAGGTAATTATTCCTCATCCATTTTTGATGTTGAAATCTTTTTTTTTAATTGTATGTTTATAATCATACTCCAGAATTAATTTATTTCTTTTTGTTATGTGCAGGTAATCCCTACATCATACTGGGTTTTACTACTTCTGATATTCATTCCATATTCAGTCATAATTCTGGACTTTACCCTTCAAGGTTTGTCCAATAACCTATTTGGCGATTTCTGTTATGATACCTCTTCATAAATTCCGGAGAGATTATACACTTTGTGATTTATGGGACAGGTTTCCCCAAATTTTGTATAATTATTTATACTAAATTTGAATTGTACTTTATATGTATATGGACTTATATCCCTGCATTTACATCTCTATATTATATTTAATATACACTTTTATTCATTCTTGAAGTTATATTTGCAATCTAGGTGTAATACTTTTCCTAGATTCTATGGTTTAGTTCTAGTAATAATTTATGAGTTCCTCCTTTAAATTATTACTATTCATTATGTCTAAGTTAGAGTATAAAATTGTTCAGTTCTATCGCCGTAGAAAATTTGCTTGAATGTTCTGAATTTACATGGACAATCAGACATTTTTTGTTTTCATTGTGTACTAGTTTATTTAGATAATTTCATGATTTGTAAAATAATGCTAAGACAGTCATATGATTCAAAATAAATTCCAAGAGCTCACCTAACCTCGTATTTAAACCTACAGAAGGGTTTAGACATTCTGAGATTTGGTTATCTTCAGATTATTGTTTGTTTAACAATACAGGTTAATGCTATATTTATTATAGACTACTCTGTTAAATGTATAGACTTACCAATTCACTACAACTTAGTATTTTTAACATTATTTTCATATACAACATATACTCCTAAACAGATCTAGTCAAGTCATTTACTACTAACTAACTTCACAATAATAATAATAAAATTCTAAGTTAAAATGAATTAACTTGTGCATATCAATTAAGGTAGACTAGTTTCCACCCAACCTATGAGCTATTTCTCCACAACTCCACCTAAGCAAAGATCAAATATTCCAGCAGTAGACAACCTATATTCCACCCAAAATTTGTTTATTTAAGCATGTTTTCCCATCAACTTGTTTCCATAACTGCGTCTAGTTAATAAGGATGTTGTTTTCCTTTTTGCCTAGGCTTTCTTTTTGTTTCTTCCACAAAAGTACTTTAAAACTAGCTTTTTCCTCTTTCTAGTTTTATTCCACCTCTTCCTAGTAAATTTCCTCTTTATTGGGGTATCCTTTTTACATTTTTATGTCCAATCTAAAATTCAATATTTAATTTATTTTCTCCAAGGATTTTTAAATAAATGGGAAAGTCTTATGAACGTTATCCATCCTCATGGATTTGGATTCCTGGTCTCTAATTATAATCTAGTCTTTGCACAATTAATTCCATTTTCATTTTATTAAATTAAAATAATAAAAGCAAAGAAACTGGGAACATTATATATATATATATATATATATATATATATATATATATATATATATAATTTGATTATGTAAAATGTAGACTTCTAAATAATAAAAATATGTTAACTCAACACAACCATATTAATGCTAGGTGCCAACCATGATCCTGAAAATTGGTTTTAATTTAAAAAAAAAAATTTACTTTAATTATTTCTAAATTTAAAAATTATAAGTTGTTATGGTCAATGCTAAACTATTATTGGTCAACAAAAAAAATTATTGTTATTGTCCTTCCTTTGACACACACTAATAAGTAGTTTTCATTCATTCTTGTCAAAAAAATATATATATATGTTATTTCTACGTTCTTTTGTAGATAGTGTTGTGCATCATATTACACATGTGCACTACTCATTAGTCCTATAATTCTGATGGAAAAATATTATTGTAAGTTATATTTATTATATGGAAAATTGTGTTGTTGGCGTCGTGCATCATATTACACATGTGTACTACTCATTAGGCCTATAATTATCATGGAAAAATATTATTGTAAGTTATATCTATTTTATGGAAAATTATGTTGTTGGCGTCATGCATCACATTACAGTGTACTACTCATTAGGCCTACAATTCTCATGGAAAAATATTATTGAAAGTTATATTTATTTTATGGAAAATTGTGTTGTTGGATGATTTAAATATATTTTGTTATTTTATTTTTATTGTAGATTACAGTGATAGATCCATAAAATAATATTATAATTCAATCACTTTTAAACCAACCTAGGCCCATCTTAAAGTTGGATCTACCAAGCTCTCATAGGGATCCAAGTCCAAAGTTATGATGAATATAAGTTGGTACTCTTATGTTCCATAATGGATTTTCTCCAAGCCTTTGAATAGGCTTCATTGTAACAAATACCATAGGCTTGGGCTTGTAAATTATAGTAATTGTATTTTATAGTCTAAGTTAGCTTTATAATTTTATAGGTAAAACTATAATTATTAATTTTTTATTTATTTTTATAATTAAAATTAAAATTATTAATTTTATTCTTTTATTTTTATAATTTTAATTATTGGGATATTTATTCTTTTTGGATTAATCACATCATTAGTTGTTGGTCAAAGTTTCAAACCATATAATGTGGTTCATCGTTAAACCACATTAGATGGCTTGAAATGTCCACCAACAACTAATGATGTGATTACTAATTGATCACAAAAGTAAAAAATCAAGATTTATGCCTCTTATTTATTTATTTTATTTTATTTTATTTTTTACAAAGTCAAAATGCTTATGTTATAATGTAGCACACTGAGTTGGAGAGGTCTCTCTACACAAAAATCCATTGTAATTATTCCAATTATCTATGTGTAAGAAAGGAAAATAATTTCATTGTACTACAATGACATCCTTGAGATGAATGAGTAATTGAATTTCTGCCATCTAATTCCTATATATATTATAAATAAATGATCCAATTGAATTCCTCCATATGATTTCTATAAAGAATGTAATACTAATGAACTAGTGTCATTTGTTTGTATATCTAGAGTTCTAGTTTGTAGATAACATTATTTTTTTAAACTCTACACACCTTGACACATTAGGTGTGACTTGTAAAACATATATGAAATTTATTTATTTTTTTCATTTTCATATGAAAAGAATAGTTTATTTTAACTTGTCAACATTGAAAGGGTAAAATGAAATCAACTCTTCAAATTTAAATGTTACTCTTTCTTTCAAATTTGATCCATGCACCATATCAGATATAAAACTTTATATCAATTTCATATAAAGAAACATAAAACATAATAAAATATTTATAAGTTATAAATAAAATATTTTAATATTTACTTTAAATAAATTATTTATATAGAGAGATATTTCGTATTCATTGATAGGTGCTTTTTAATTAAAAGTATGAGGAGACTTATAACTCCTTTAATGCTTAATATGCATTTTAAAATACAATAATAATAATAAAAATGAGATAAAGAGATGTCTAGTTCTTTTCTTGCTTTGCATGGAGTTTACACATGGTATGTATAACCAACATAGATCCATGTTAAACCTAAATCCTGGACTACTACCCCACATTTAGTAGATGGCAAGTTTCTTTACTATTAGACTAGCTCTAAGAGAATCAAAAAAATTTGAATGACACTCAATTAGAGATGAGTAACAACTAGTAACAATATCAAAGACATGAAATTTTAGACCACTTAAACTAACCCTTGCAACCATGTTAAACTCATATACATCAAATACCATGAAGAATTAATCCATCAAAATGCATTTTTTTTTTTAAATAAAATTGCAACTCAAAAAATTGCTTCCATCTTAATATTTAATAAATATGAAATTAACATAAATATATACCAAATTTACTCAAATAATAATAATAATAATAGAGGAGAAAGATAATATTACAACCAATACCAACAATCCAATTATTCTCAACTTTATAGGAAGACTTTTAAAATTATTACGTAAAAACTTAACTAAACACATCAAAAGTACCTGCATGCAAAATTATTTATATGTAACAAAATGTTAATAAAAAAAAGTACACAAACTTATTTTAAATTATCGTAATTAATATTAAATTTGAGTTATAATTTAACATTTTATTAAAAATACTAATTACAATTTTTTTTTTATAATTTCGAACTTCAAGTTTATATTTTTGTAATTTAAATATGTTTCTTTATTAGCCACTGATAGCAATACCCGCAGCCCTTCGTTTTCAGACCTGAGTAATCAGAATACAGAACGAACCATTGATCATTTTTTTAGTGCCTTGTTTACCGGGGCTACAATTTAGGAGGAAGGGAAGGGAAATTCTCACTTTGGTGAAAAAAAAAAATCAAAATAATTAATATTGAAATTTTCGAGGTAGAAACAATATTTAGGCAACAAAATCTTGAAACTTGAATATTATAATTTAGATTTCCATTTTCAAAAATTTCTACCATTTTATTTTAAATCCTATAAAAAAGAATGGTAACCTCATTAAACTAAACTACACTACAAGTATTTTTTAGATAATGGAGATTTAATTAAACTAAACTACACTACAGTATTTTTTTTAGATGATGGAGATTTAACAACCAACGAGAGCAAGCCAACCTCATCTGAGAAATCTTGAATTTCAAGAGTTTTTCACAAACTATTTACAACTACTCTGATTCGTTGAAGCCATATCTTGGGACCTAGCCCCTTTCAATTACTCCATCGACCCAATAGCACTTTACTGATATCTTAATGTTTGGGATGGCCCTAAATCGAGGAACGTGGAAAAGGATGGGCGTTCTGTGTGGCTTTACTGCTTGAAATTTTCGGATGGCAGCGGAGGACAAGCAAACGAGAACGAGTATACCCTACACGCCACTTCGATTTCGTAGCGGGACGAAGAAGCTGGACTGCTCCGACGCCTCGTTTTCTGGTGGTCTTGAATTTCAGAGATGCCATGAAAGGTCAAACTTCTCGATAAGGCAGCCGACGACTACGAATCGAGCAAGTCAGCAGAAAATGTTTTCCCGCTCTAGTGAGTTGAGGCAAACCAAATAGAAGATGTAGAATAAGTTGGTTTGGGGTCATGTCCAAGATTCAATGTAATGACATGAGTGTCTCTTGGTAAAAGGTCATATTTTCAAAATTAGTGAAATAGAGTATATAGGCGTAAGTAAATTTAGCAATCAAATTATTAGGAAGAAATAAGTTTCTTATTTTCTAAACAAAAAAATCTTATACACTAATTTAGTGTCTAACTTATAATAATCTTAAAATTAAATAATAATAAAAATTATAACTTTTTATTTTATAACTAAAACAAACAAAAAAATTTCATAAATGTTTAATTCTTAAAATTAAATAATAATAATAATTATAACATTTTATTTTATAATTAAGATGTTATGATCACTTTAAAATACACTGTTTAGAGTTCACAAAAAACTAAACTTTGGATTTAGATCAAAATCCAAATTCTGAGAGACCCATCTAGGATCGATGGTTTCCTTCAACACTAGACAACTAGTACATGTAGAATCGTTAGCCTATGAGTGATTTATGATCAAAATTTTAAAGTTGGGGTGCCAAGCAAGCTCATTGGGGCTTATAATATGGTCCAGTGACAATGATCCTAAGCCCCTTTGTACCCTAAATATAATTATTTAAAATGGAATTGTTTTTAGTACGATTTTTATTTTCAATTTTTTCTTAGAAACTCTTTAATTTTTATTTTCATATTTAAATATTTAAAATAGAATTGTGTTTAGTGGGATTTTTGGAGATTCAAGTATTGGAATCTAACGGTCTTCATTCGTGTTATTTAAATTAATTTTATTTATTTATTTAAATTTAAATATTTAAAATAGAATTGTGTTTAGTGGGATTTTTGGAGATTCAAGTATTAGAATCTAGCTGTCTTCATCTGCGTTATTTAAATTATTATTTTTTTTGAAAAATTAAACATTGAAAAAAAAAAACCTAATACGCCAACAAACACACTTTGATTTTTAAAATTGAACCTCCGTTTTCAATTGGAGCGATTTCTGCTGAATTCCGGCATCGAACACGTTTCCTTTTTCTTCATATAATTCAAGACCTCTGGCCGGCGCTTCCCTTTTCAAAATCTAAGAACTTGGTCTTCAACTCCGTTAACTCTCCCCTGACTATCATACGAAACTCCCTTCTCAAAACCGAACTGGAGATTATATGGATATCCACATGGCTCCCACTAGAGCGAATCGGAAGTCAGCCCCAACTTGTTGATTCGTTTCCAGTGGAGATCTTAATGCAGAGGTACTGATGCAGGCGGATCAGTCTAGACATATGGGTCGGAGGTCCGAGGCTGCTTCTCCTATGACCCTTCTTACGCGCCCAACTTCCTCCTCAAACTGGTTGCACCGTCAGGAACACTAGTCCCGACTATGATCGCTTGCTCAAATTGAACTTGGAGGTTGATATTTGTTCTTAACTTTATATGTGTTCGCTGTTTACAGGTTCTAACCCACAGTGTCTCCTTGGGTTAATTCACCTCTGCACTTAATTGATATCAGGCCCAAAAGTTACACGGCTCCCCTATTCGACCAAATTGAGTCCACAAATGTGCGCACAATACTAGTGTAGTCCAGGGTCTGGACTGTATCATTAAATCAATGCAAAAATAAATGTTGCAAAGGCATGTAGCTCCTCACCAACATCCAGTCTTCCAAAATAATTATCGATGCTCTGGACTCTGCTCACCGTCATAGAGTTACCATTCAGCGCATTCAAATTTCAGTTACAAAGACTTTGTAAACTTTATGGGATCCCTTCAATTTTGCACAAGGGTTGAACGACATATAGCCGCCCAGTTTGAAATCCCTTTAGCAATAAACAACACGAAGACGATTCGGTGGCTCTCCCACTAGCTTCTAAGTAATAAAACTATATTCACAAAGAGCTTATGCGGCGGAATCATTCAAAAATACAGAGAGAGATACAAAAGTTGTGTTCATTCATTAATCGGAAAATATATGCATAGAGACTTATGAAACTCCTGTTTGAATTTTTTTCTCATAAATGTACTTGGGAGCTTCTCCTTCTCCCAATTCTGAAAACTCTAATTCGGGAGACCTCTTACGACACTATTGCACACAAACACTTACATATACAAAATAAGTTGGTTGGAAAATATGTGAACCCTCTAGGGTCTTAAACAAAGTGTTGTAGTTTCCCACTTAATGTGCCTTGTTGGTGTGATGTTGTGTTCAATTTTGTTGGATCCTATATCTTACTTTGCAGTTGTCCATATGCTTGATTATGTTGTTGTTCCAATGCTGACTTTAGCCTTCAAAGATCCCAAATTTCATTTTGTTTTCATTTGCTTGCCTTGCTAAGACAATCTTGTATAATCAGCTTGTTGTTGGCTGCCATCTTCCTTCCACGATCCCATATTTTTTTTTGGTAGCCGCCTCATTTTTGCTATGTTGTTGCAATATTTCATAGTCAACAAAGTGTTGAAAATATTTATCATTCTTTCATCATTGTACCATTCCATCTTGGTAGTTGTAAACTATTTTCCATCTTCCTTGCAGGTGTCTTCACATTCCAGCTCTTATTCTCACACCTCTTTGTAACATCCTTCCAATATTGTTCTTCACCATCTGTGTGGCTATAAGACGGCTTCATAACTCCATTCACCATCTCTATACATTCATTCTTTTGGACCTCTTGTCCATGTCCCGCACCTGCAAAATTCACACACATATTATTAGCATGAGGCTTCCCTGCCTTTTTTATTGTCAGCATTCTTCCATTGGTGCATATACCTTCCTCTCCTCTTTTATTCTAATGGAACATCGATTTTTTCCTTCTAATTTCCACCTTTCTCTATTCCTTATCTCCAAGGACTGATCTCCATTTTGCATCTTCTTTGGGCTTAGCTGCTTTGAGTCTTTATTCCTCCATCTAGGATTTTATCAATGCCTCATCCTCTGTTTTCCTAGCTCTCAAGATTTTGGGGAATTTTTTTAAAACTCTTTTGTTTAACAAATAACTTGAACATCCTCCTTAGATTCCATCTCTAGTTTTCTTCTCTATTTTGTAGCAACTACATCAACACAACAAGTTGTGCATTCACCTCAGTCATCTCCTTTTCAAATTCCTTATTTTAACCTCCTCATGCCATTTCTCTAGGCATCCTTCTTCCCTTTGTTGTGGATTTTACTCGAACCTTCATCATGACCAACAATGGTCACCTTCTTCTTCTTCTCATTAGAGAACTTTTGAGGTCTAAAATGGGTCTCCTAAGAAAAAATTAAAACAAAAATAAAATTTATAGGACGAATAGGATTCAAGATGATTATGTCAACCATGGGGGATGATTCACCATTTTTTGGGTAAAAAGGTAAAAGGATTAAAAAATAATAAAAAAATAAAACTATTTTTTCAACTTGTATTTTCAACTTATCTCCCTAACTTTTTACTCAAATTTCGAGCAGGAGTGCTCGTTGGATGAAAAAATCAATTCTTCATCCAAGGAGTACCCATGTTCATACTTTCAAGTAAAAGTGCTACATCAAAAGACGCGATTGTAATCACGTTTTTCAAGTATTTCTTATTTTTCTGTAGCAGGGTCCATCGAAAGTATGCAACATGGGTACTCCTTGGATGAAGAATCAAATTATGCATCCAACGAGTGTTCCTGATCAAAATTTGAGTAAACCCATAATGAGATAAGTTGAAAATACGAGTTGAAAAAATAGTTTTTTCTTTTTTCCCTATAAAATTTGATGATGTAATTTAATGTTATTTTATTATTTCCACTATTATTTTACAATTTCTTTAGGAGGCCCATTTGAGACCTCAAAATTCCCGTAATGTTTGTATGATCTTCTCCATTCTCATCCATGAGTTGCAACTTAGCCCTGTAACAAGCCGCATCCTACTTGTTACCTTAATACCTCGTCTCCTTTTGGCTATTGGTGTTCTTCTTTGGTCCCCTCCACTAGAACCTCTTCAACACTCTCTTGGTTCTCTCTAGTTGTTGCACCTTCTACTCACCTCTTGAGAATTTCACTAGTTCAGGTTCACCAGAATGAGTCAACAATGAATAATATAATGAAGGAGAGTATCGTTCGGGGGGTATACTTATCTTGGTAGATCTTCTAACACCACTTTCAGGTGTTTGAGGTGCCTGTTGCTGTTGTGGTAGTTGCTGCTGCTGTGGTTGTTGATTATTATTATTTTCAGGCACCTTTACTTTTTCAGTTATTTCATCAAAAACTGTGTATTCCTTGCTTTCTTTTTCCTGTTTCTTTTCCTGCAGCTGATTCTTATGCAAGACCTTTTCATTGAATATTACGTCTCTGCTCCTAATTATTTTGTGATTTTCATAATCATATAAGCGATAACCAAAATCATTATCACCATATCCAATAAAGGTACATTTCTTTGATTTTGCCTCAAGCTTTGTTCTATTTTCTTTATTAATATGGACAAAGGCCTCACAACCAAAAGGCTTTAAAAAAGAGTAGTTTACCTTTTTACCTGTCCATGCTTCCTCTGGAATACCACCATCCAAGGAACTGGAAGGCCCTCTGTTTATTAGATAAACAACAATATCTACAACATCTGCCCAAAATTGTAAAGGCAATCCCGCATGCAATCTCATGCACCTTGCACGCTCCATGATTGTTCTGTTCATCCTTTCTGACACACCATTTTCTTGTGGTGTTCTTGGAACTGTCTTTTCTCTACGAATTCCATGCTCTGAATAGTACCTATCAAACTCTTTGCTACAATATTCACCTCCATTGTCTGATCTGAGACACTTCAACTTCTTTCCTGTCTCAATCTCAACCAAAGCTTTCCATTTATTGAAAGTATCAAATACATCAAATTTATTCTGAATACAATAAATCCATGTTTTTCTAGTTGCATCATCAATAAAAGTAACATAATAACGAGAGCCACCGAGAGATGATACCTGAGCAGGTCCCCATACATATGTATGCACAAGCTCCAATTTTTCGCTCTTCTTTTCTTTCCCAACTCTGAGAAATCTGACTCTCTTTTGTTTTCCATAAATGCAATTTTCACAGAAATCCAAATCAAAATTCTTCAAACCTAGCAACAAATTTCTTGAGTGAAGAATCTTCATTCCCTTCTCACTCATGTGTCCGAGCCTATGATGCCATAATGCTGCATCTTCTCCTTTGGAAGTTAAAGTATTAACAGAGTTAGAAATACCATTGCATAAATACAATGTACCAACCTTTTCACCTTTTTCTATTACCAGCGCTCCTTTGGTGACCTTCCAAGTTTTATCTGTGAAAGTTGTCACACAACCTTTACTGCCTAACTACCCTATTGAACTCAAATTTTTATTCAGATCTGGAACATGCCTTACCTCATTTAGTAGCCATTTGTTTCCATTCTATTGTTTTATAAGAACTTTACCCATTCCAACAATTTTACAGGGTTTATCATCACCCAAACGAACTTGTCCAAAATCTCCTTGAACATAGTCATGAAAATATTTCTTATCAGGTGTCGCATGGAATGAAGCCCCTGAATCTACAACCCAAGAATCAATAACATTTTCGAAAGAAAGAATCAAATCATCTTCTAACACATCACCTGTCACATTTGCTTCATGATTGTTTTCTTGTTGTGTGTCTCGTTCTTTTCCCTTCCGATATCTATAGTCTTTCTTTAGGTGTCCTTTCTTTCCGCAATTCCAGCACACTATCCCCGATCTAGACTTGGATCTGTCTTTCCTTGATTTACTACGATATCCTGAGCTCTTTCATCTTTCCATTCTTCTTCCCCTAGACTCTGCACTCAAAGCATTACCTGATGTCTCACCGGAGCTTTTCCATCGCATTTCCTCGCTAAGGATAGCACCAACAACATCATCAAACTTTAAAGTACTAGATCCAGAGACAAAGTTACTAATGGCCATTACTAAACCATTCCAACTCTTTGGAAATGATCACAAGAATAACAGATCTCTAACTTCATCATCAAAGTTTACCCCTATAGAACTTCACTGACTGGTAACTGTATTAAATTCATTTAAATGGTCTGCAACAGATCCACCTTCCGGCATCTTCATATTAAATAGTCGTTTCATAAGAAATACCTTGTTTGAGGCCAAGGGTTTTTCATATAGTTTCGCCAACGTCTGCATCAAACCCTCTGTTGTTGTTTTGTTCAAAATATTGAAGGCTACTGACGCCGCAAGACACAACCGTACTGTTCCGAGTACCTTTCTATCGAAAATGTTCCATTCTGCGTCTGTCATGGCCACCGACTTCTTTGTTTTTCTGCTTAATGGTAGGTACAAATCTTTCTGATACAGATAATCTTCCATCTGCATCTTCCATAGCGGCAAATTTTTGCCGTTAAATTTCTCGACCCTAAACTTACCATCGTTTGCCATTGCTCCCACTCGAACCAGGAACCCTTTTTTTTCTGCGAGTTTATCAGCCAAATATACCTTCAGCTCTGATACCAGTTGTTATAAAATTAAATATTACAGAGCAACACAACACATAAAAATATACGGAAAATAAACGCACACAACACATAAAACTAGAGAGACAGATATACGTGGTTCACCCAGTTTGGGCTACGTCCACCCCGAACAGCCAATCCTTCCTTTTTATTATCCAGAAAAAATAAAGAGACAAAACCTACAACAGATCCATTGTAATATCCTATATTCTCTCTCACAGTCTCCTTCTCTGTTTCTCGCTCCGAAAATACACATACAATGCATAGCCGCAATAAAATGCCCTCATAAAAGCGAGGGGTTGCCTTCTAGGGCAAAAAACCCTAATCTAAACATAACTTCTATCGTCAGATCGTTTTCCTAATGAACAACCCAGATTGACTAGAAATTAGTATACTTTTACAAGGAAATTTTACATCTATTTTAAGCTTCGGGGGCGCTACCCCCGAAAACCCCTGCCAAGGGGGGGCGCCGAAAAGAGCTGCCCCCCCCTAAGATCCCCCATGATAGCGATTAATTATGGGCGGAGTTACCGCCCCTTTTAAGGTACAGTGGTCCAGTGCTATGATACAAAGTAAACAAGATAATCAGGCTCCACACCCAACACTATATACATGAGAATGGTTTACCTATATTAAAACTAAATACTCATTGAGGGGAGTTAGAAATTTCTTTCAAACCTACATAATAAAATTGTTTGAGAGGTGACCATATATGTCTGGAAGGATGGATTTGCAATAGGATTTTTATATGTAAATATAAAAACTAGAATAGAGTTCTTATTTTCTTAAATGGATTTAAAAGAGTGGGATATAAATAAGAACTTAATATTCATGGTTCAAGTGTAAGGAATCCACATTCAAACTAGTGCATTGTCATTTTAAAGGTACATAAAGTTCCTATTCTATTGGAATTGATTTAGAGAATTATGCTTTACCAATTATAGTTATCATAGGTTGATATTTTCCGATAAACTATATCCATGTTCACTTTGATTTGATGAGAATAATTGGCCTTCGCACCACAAAAAGCAGTCCAAGAAGGAAACCAAGTCTTGAAACCAAAGAATTCAATTCCAAATTGTGATTGAAGAAGCCTAATATTAGTGATGACTGAGTAAGAACTAAACCCAAAGTTTAAATTGTATAGAGCATTGATTTTGGTAGAGTGAGTGGACTATAACCCCCTAAATTATTAATCATATGGTATCAAATAAGTTTAATCCTTGAATATTATGCAACTAACAAAGCCTTACAGGCCTAAAATGGGTTGGAATACCAACAGACCATCATTCTTAAACTTCATGAAGATAACAAGAACTTGAAGGAACTAGTCAATATATTTAACTAGAGGATGGTAGATATGTAGAAGAAACTTCAAAGCTTGACAAAAAAAAATTCATTTCTAAAGAAGGAAATTTTTTAATGCCAAGACACCCTCATTATAATTATTGTATATTATGACATGATAAAGGTTCATCTTATACACTTGGGAAAGAATGTACTTTATTTGGAAAATTCATAGGAGGATATGTTCACTTAGATGATGAATTAGCAACAAGAATAGCTAGTATTGAAGGAGGAAGCATTTTAAAGCTTTATGAAGATATACAAGAACATAGAGAAGGAAATACCCCTTCTATTGACACTATTTAAGCCAACTCTAGGACCAAGAAACTCTAGTAATCTCACCTTACATAAACATTTACTAATAGTAGTTTAGTTATTTTGAAAAAATTACTAAAGTAATTAGATTGAAATTTTAATGAAGATCAATTATAGTGGAAAAATGATATGAAATATAAAACACATCATAAGCCGATTTGTCACTTAATATATGGACAAACATGAAGAACTAGGTTATAATGACAAAGAGGAAAATACCATGAATTCCAGGTTCACGTTTGTGGAGGAAAATAATATGGAAAACTTGGCCTACTCGTTAGAAGAAAGAGAGATAGTACATGAAGGTGGTATCCCACTACCACATTATCCTTCTTATGGGAAATTATATAAAAGCGGTGATAAGAAGATTTCAAATAATTATCCTACTCTTAAACTCAAGAGAATAACAAGGATATTGACCACAGAAGAAGAATAAAAATAATGGTTCTACATAAAACAACACATCCCTTGTTTGTCACTACTATAAGAGTAAAGGACATAGGGCTATCAACTATTGGAATTGAAAGGAATGCTCATTTTAAGGGAAGAAATGAATCTTGGGGCACCCTTCTCAAATAATAAAACGACATCCCACCAATTACATTTATTTCAAAGTAGAAATGGCAAGAAAACTTCCCAAAACCCATATTGAACTAAGTGGCATAGGAAGAGAAGGGATATGTCAATAAATCCACATAGTAGCACCATTAAATTTTCCAACAATGCAATTTGGTTGGACATTGGGGAGAAATATTTTGTTGATTTCATTTACAACTTCACCAAAAAAACTACATAATCGAAGGAGGAGAGTGAATAATGAACATTGGAGACTATGAAGATTTGCTTGCATCTATAATCAAGGAAGAAAACAATATCCAAGGAGCTATTTTAGCATAAAATATCAATGAAATCAAGAAAATGAACAATAGGATGATTCCAAGGGAATCCACAATGCAATTTTTGTTTCAATATTGCATAAAAATAACCCCTTTGTCAATATGTTCTAGATATTGTTGTGATGCAGTAGCATCAAGCCAAATTTTCATTATTTAGTTGTGTGATTTAGGGGGTGAGATATTTCAATTATTTATTTAATTATTTTTCTCATTTTTAATAAATTAGGAGAGAAAATATAAATGTGAGGATTATTGTAAATATTCCTTAAATAATTAAGGATATGAGTAGAGTTGAATTAGGTAGATAATCTAGGGATGTGGAATTCCATAAACGAGACTTAGGTGAGTCCAAAAAAAGATAAATATAATTTAGATTTTAAGTTGAGATTTGTGTGGAGGGAATTATGGAATGGAATAAATTATATTTATGTATAAATATGTAGCTTGTGAGGGTGAGAAAAGGAGGAAGTGAGCAAGTGAGGAAGTGAGGAATACAGAGAGTAAGAAAAATGGTTTGAAGGGACGAGAGCCAAGAGGCCGCCCATTGTAATATTTGGCCAAAGAGATTTTATGTTTTATATTAGTATTTTATTTGTATGGCTCTCTTTCCTTCATATGTATTTTTGAGATGAACATATTTGTGGTTTTAACGAATAATTTTGACTTTGAAGGTAGCACATTAGTTTTCATATGGTAGGATCTGTTTAACCCAGTATCCTAGCATCATTTGGTATTAGAGCCAGATAAAATAGGTTGTGGTAGAAAATACATTCATAAGCATGCGTGACGGTAGAATATCAGAGAGGTGTGTTTGAGTATGAACATGGTTAACAGTTTGGCAATGTCGTAATAGAAGGTGTTTTCATGTTAAAGGCTCGAAAAAGTATGTACACAAAGCTTGTGAAGACAACCTGAAGTGCCTTGACGTGGAATATATTGATTTTTAATACCAGCACCGTGTGGCTACTATAGTTCCAATAAAAGAAACCATGGGAGAACTAAAGAAGCTTATTAAAGAAGGAAAAGTCAAATATATTGGGCTCTTTGAAGCTAGTGTGGACACCATTAGATGCGTCAAGGTTGTACATCCCATTACAACTATTAAATTAGAATGTTGTTTGTGTACTCGTGATGTGGAGGATGGCATAATTCTACCTACAGAGATAAAATATTGTGTATCCACAGTGAGTGCAAATCAAGTGAGTGAGAGAGTGTAGGCCTGAAGATGCGTTCAAGGCAAGAACACAGGCTTGTGGTTTGGGTGAGCAATTTTAAGTTATGGAATCTACATGAAGGTCAAACGTATTGTGTGAAGGCGGCATCAAGCAATGTTCACAGGCGTCGATATCACAAGCATCGATATAATAGGTAACAGGTTTTATAACTGTGAGCAGTGTGCGGCATATGATATAATAGTTCATATGACATCACCGTTATGCATAATAAGGTATCATAGCAGTAGCAATGTGTGAAAAATGCCACATGATATCATGGTTATGATATGAGAAATGGATCTATGGTACATGGTAAGTAGTATCCATAGGTAACATAGGTTCATGTAGTATGCTATAAGTTTAATGCGGTTTAAAACTCTATGCAGGCTACGTGGACATTTCCACGGATCCGTGAAGGCTGCGTAAGCTCTAACATCAACAGTGTATTACTATCACCATTGACATCATACTGTTTACTTATGTTGCTTGATGGCTGTGTAATAATTTGTGTGAACCGTGGGCTCAAACAAAAAGGAAGCGTTTATTTTTTTTGGATTCCATATTTTAAAAGCACAAATTTTGATTCCCATGGTTGTATATATAACAATGATCCACTGCTATGGTGGCAATGAATGTTAGAGTGGTGAAGTTGCAGGTTAGACACAACAAGAGCGTTAGATGCTTAGAAACCATTGTGCTTGAACCAGAATAGTGGAAAAGTGTCTCTCATATTTGTACCACTTGGGGTGAATGCAATGGAACACTTATAGGAGATCCAACATCAATTGTGACAGGGAACATCATGAAGTGCGTATTGAGAAGACTCTCTTTTCATAAATTTGACCATATATCTTGATGGTCCACCAATGCCTATGCAGGTCCCCAAATTATTGAAGTTTTCTAGGTATCATTTGTTATCTGTGTGTAAGTGAGACATTATCAGTTCTAAAAATCATGTGGATAAAGGAAGAAATTGGTTGACGAAATAATCAAATCGACAACTATGAGCATAACATTAGTGGAAGAAAGTGTTGTTCAAGAACCAAAGTCGTCTTAAGAAGTCCCCACTAAAGAGAAGGTTAAGGGTGAAGGTAAGGTTGAAGAATAAATGAAGGGTATGGAAAAAAAATTAATAAAATGTCTGTACGGATCATTTGGGGATGTTAGTGTCGATGCACAAAAATTATATGACAGCGTGGTAATAAAATATTAAGGGACATGGTAAGTGGATGAGACCCATAGTTTCAAATTAGATGTTTTTATGTGGTTGGTTGTGATATTTCGAGATATTTTGGGAGATATTTCTTGTAACCAATCATTGGGCTAAGAGTAGGTTTCACTCAGACAAATTAGAAGGGCACTGTAACACCCCCAAGTTCTATGCTTTTCAAATTAGACACTTGAACATACATCCATAGGGGAGTGGACCCCAATGGATAATTGTTATGTGGATATGGTTAAATACTTAATTATGAAAAATAAATAAAATATTGCGCATGCACTATGACCAGATGAGAAAGTGAGATCACATGCCTAATCCATGAGGTAATGGAAAAGGAAAAGACTTTCCCCAAATCTTTCAAAAATCCTTGAAAGAAATTATTTCTAATTTAGATTTTTGAGGAAAAATCTAAATTTCCCCAATGAAGAGGAGTAGTTGGGAAGAGGTGAAAAAAAGCTGGAAAAGCTGAGGAAAAGCTTAAAGCAGCTTTAAAAAGTCCCAGAATGGGAAGCCTAGGCTAAACAGGAATAAAGCATCCTGAAATTCTGGACGCAGAATTGGAAACAGGCTTGGGGAAAGCACAGCTTAAATAAGCTGCTCCAGAACAGATTGAGGTTAGTCTGTTCTGGGGAGGATCTCTGCTAGGGGGTGAATCCTGGGAGATAAAGAGGATTCTAAGGTTGGGAGGACTGGTCATGGTAGAGGTGTGCATGCATAAATTTGGAGATATCTGTAAGTCTGTGTTAATAATATCCCTGTTTTATGAAATTGTGATGTTATATTCCTTTACTCAATTTATGAAATTTTGATATGATATTCCTTTATGCAATTTATGAAATTGTGATGTTATAGGCTTTTATGAAATTTATGAAGTTGTGATGTTATAGTACATTATGTAATGTATGAATTGTTATGTTAGCTTGCATTTTGCAACTGTTAGATGGATTAATGGTTCAGTAACTTCTGTAATTGCAACTACAACTATTGACAGTAGAGACAAATGGTTGAGTGTAGAGATGAGTACAATGTAATAATGATGGTTGAGATGATAGATTAATTGAGCAGCCAATATAATAACCATGTATAGGTATAGATGGCTATCTTCTAAAGGAGTATTTAATTCTGTGTGTATAAACAGAAGATGTTAACAAATCAGTACCCACGAACATTAAGTTCCAAATAAAATAATCTATCATAACAATACTGATGGCACAGAATTCACTGTGATCAACAACAGAAAGTAGGGAACAACAACCCTCAACTGTGTTACAATGGGAAGAATGGTAAAAATTAAAATTTACAGTATTCTATTAAATGTAATGGTACACATATGGAGGTAGCAGTTGAATCCTAGCTAAGTACGAGGATTAATAATAGGGATTCTAAACTATCCAGTTCAATATTCTCTCCCTCCATTGGAGGGAAGCAAGAGGAGATGTTTCCTATTTCCCCCTGGAACAGTTGAACCTGTACCAAAAATATCACACATGTTGAATGTCTATAACCGTCAAATAAGGGGGAAAAAGCCTATTGCAAAATCTATTGTGTAATAACAGTCTGTGTGAAGGAAGATTGTAAGCATGTGTAAAATACCATGAATAGAGCATCTGGTTACCATCCATAGAACTACTGGGAAAGTAGTGGAGCAAGGGTGGTGAACTGCGTAGAGATAGATGTATGCGAGGAGGCCTACATCTATACTTCGATGCTGAAACTTTAACATATTGAACATATTAGCAGGCCGACAAACTGGGAAGTTTGATTAAGGGCCTAGTGATCATCCTGCACAGAAAACCTCAGACATACAAGGTAAAATATGTAGGTATATAAGTCTACTATATGAACTGAGAAGAGGGGAGGTTCAGCCCAAAAATCCTCATGGAAATTCTTGTATTCCAGGGTTGTCTGTAGGTACTGAAAAGAATCTAAACCGGAGTTAAGAAATTTAGGAGGAGTAAACATGAGGATGAGGTATAACGGATGTTATTAAATAATAATATAATCCTAAAAAAAAAAAAAAAAATGGGTTTGGGAGACGTGACAAATGGTATCGGAGCTAAAGTTCAAAAATTGGGCAAGATATGTGCTCACAAGGAAATGGTTAATTGTTATAAAAGTTATGAATATTAAATAGTACTTCGAGTATACAAATATCTTGGATATACTATCAAGTATACGTGTAACAGATGGTGATGAAGGGAGTAGTATGAGGAGGCTCATAAACCAGATTGGTTAAACCTATAATAGGGTTATAATGACATATTTAGCTATTGACCTACTATCATCGTTATGTAAAAGCAAGTACATTGTGCATAAAGTTAAGATACTGAAACCATCTTAATACACTAGAAAAGACCAATGTTGAAGTTACTTAGTCTCTATGGAAAGTGAAATTTCTCTTATTTATGTAGACACCGGGTAACATCATATATACTTGAGAATATTAGAATGATAGTGTAACAGAATTGAGGTAAAGAAAGTAAAAAAAAAAATAAAAAAAATTTAGATAATGAATTTCTGCTATTCTATATGAGACCTATGGAATATATAGATCCCCTATATATATATGGTATTCATATCAAGTCTACGTATATATATAAAGCTATAATACCAGCTTAAACCAAGGTCTAAATGGTAGTCATATAACTTAATGGTAGATACCAATTGTGATATTTGGTGCTTATGAATCTGCTAAAGAAACAATATAACACTGCTAGAGTTACCTGGTATACATAATAACTGCTGGAAATAAATATAATCAATTGGGGTATTTGAACTTATGAAAAAAAAAGGGTTGCAAATTTCCTAAAATCTATGTGTGGTTAACTGTGAAATTTTAGGCTCAGAACAAGTGAAAGACTATAGTAATGGATTTAGAGACTTCAGAAAAGTAAATCCAAGAGGTAGAAATTTCCATGTCAATATTTTCTAACTCTTAAAGAAATTATATCCTGTAGATGGCAATGCATTCTATATAACAACAAACAGAGTGCATTATGCTGAGGAACCCTTCCCCAATTCCTGAGGTAAACATCATATTCACAAACTAAAGTATCCTTCAATTATATGACATAATTTCGATTAGATATATACATGTAAAACTATGCATGTGACATAATGTTCTTATAAGTAGGGCATGAAGCGAGTAATTCTTATTCCATAGGAAATGTTAAAGAAAATCTTTCCAGTAAGTAGATGTCACATATAAACCTACCTTGAGTGTTGGAATAAATTTCCCTTCACAAATATTCCGGTTATAGCTAAGGTCCTTTTTAAAGGAAAGACACAAAAAAAAAAAAAACATACGGTGAAAGTAAACATGCACCAAATTAATTGTTAACATGTCTCATACGTTACCGAATCTTATGCTACAAGGTTAGACAGAATCATGGTCTTGACAGACCTGCAGTTTACAAAACATCTCATAAGAAAAGCAATTAAATTAGATGGTGAAAAGAAACATCGTTTATGCCTAACAGAGGCTCCACGTGATGTAAATATTTTATCGTTCATAAGTATGTACACGGCATGGTAAAAAGCGAGTAATTACCTCTAAAGGTCGAACCTAATATTACAGTCGCGAATTAATTCGAGCGCATTCCCAGTATAGCGCTAGGTCAAGAGAACGTTCTTATGAGCATATATATATATATATGTATTCATCCAGATCATATATTACAGTTGTAACCATAGTTCTAACCCTAGTAGTATATATACCTACGGCATGAACTGTCAACAAGAGAAGAGAAATTATGCGCGCGTGGCGGTATAGTAGTTGTAGTAACAAGTTCAAAATAATTAAGAACACAGGACGCGGAAGATTTTCTGTATAGAAACCAAACCCTGACACGTTTAAGCAGTAGGGTTAAATATGACTGAAACCGATAATTAACAAATTATAAGAGAAATCACAATAAAACCAGCCAACGCCGAGAGAGTGAACATAATCATTCGACTCTCACTTCACTACATGTATCTATGTGATTACAAAAAGGTCATGGTTAAAAAATACCAAACAGAAAATTTCACCAGCCAACGCCATGAGGGCCGCGGCATCTCGGAGTTAAGTAGGTAAAGTCCCGATTTCTGTAGCAACCCAACCACCGGGTAGATCGAGAACAGGAATTCGAATGTGGTCGTTAAATCTGGACTACACGCAACACTACATCGGAGAACAGGTATTCGCGTATCCAGAAATAAATTGATGTAGGGTCCAAAAAGAGGGACAACCGATATATTAGCATCGGTGTCGTAACCTCGGAGGGCCCATTGATAATGCAGAAACTTGATAAAACAGAAATTTGATAAATAAGAGACATATTGCCCCATTTCGCTAAGGTCAACAGGGGAGTGAGAATAGATTCGACTTCCTCTGCGGAAGTTCAAACAGTGGCCATTTCTGAATATAAAAGATACTGAGCGAGTAGGTTGCTGGCAGCATACGAACTAGACCGAGAGCCGAGAGTGATCCGAGCACGGCCGAGAGATACCGGCTAACACTCTGTCTCGGGTAGCCGATATGCTACAGCCTCTGCGCACTAACCATCGCAGAGTCGACCCTGAAACACAGAATGTTAAAACAACAAGCATAGTGGAAGAAAATAGGAAGTTCTCACACAAAACGAAAAACCCTAATCGACTGATCAAAAGCTGCAGCGAGTCACGATAGTAAGGGAGCCAATACACCGTATCAGGAAGTCGGTACTAAGTAATAATCATCTGAACCAGGGAGATGTGGAGTCATGTACTGGAGGTAGCTAATTTACCTTAGGCCAGCGACTGTCATACTGGAACAGAGGCGTTCTCCGGTCTGGATTCGCTTGAATGGTCTCTTCAAATCCATATGTCGAGTCTGCAAGTACACGGGACAGCGTACTCTGCTCTGACTAAAAATTTCCTCTCCCATGCACAGTTCTACACCTGTAACAAAGCCCGAACGGCCTGACCATCATAAGTTACACGCAGATCCTTGAAATGCGTTTGGTATCAGGCGGCGTACCCGAAATGATAAATTATACATCCCCTGTGTATTTACAAGTGAAACCACGACACGTTGATCAAATATGGTATCCGGTCACTGTCCGGAGGCCTGTGTAGAGTGGCGTGTCGTCAAGCATCCGCCACGACCTAGATCTAGGTAACCTACGCCAAGCCGTGATCAATCCGTTTCCTGATAAGACAAAAATCCGAATGAGTTAGCCAAGTTGCAACAAAAATAAAAATTAATCGGGTAACCACATCGCCATACGGCGTTACACCACTGAGCTGTATATGGTTTCAATCAAACATTTTTATAGGTTAAGTACTGGCTAAGCCGAGACAGAATTGCGTAACGCCCTTTGATTTACCTCAATACTGAAGAGCGAACGGCGTGCCATCATAGGAGAGATATATAAATATATATGTACGGGTATCTAATTTCTACGTCTAAATAGAGTTTTGCAAATAATATGGAAACACCGATCACGTTAGTGTAACATATAATTATGCGTGCAAGTCAAACAAAGCACGAAATCGCAGGATAGGTCTTCATATGCCAAACCGCGATCAGATTAACGCACGCTCACGATATACATATCGGTCTAAAGGCAATAGGCCTATCGAGATGCCTCGGTTTTTTTTTTTATTAGTGGTAAATATAAAAAAAAATGTGCGCCCCTGAAGTATTATACACATAGGAGCTGTGTTAATAATATTCGCTCTATACATATATACATATATATGAGAACACATAGACATAGGTAGGAATGGTAGTGGAATAAACAAGGTATTAAGTAAAGGTTAAAAATGTTAATTATACATACTTCAGTCAGGATCGAACAAGCTGGTTCGAAAGTAATTGTAATTATGTGGAAAACAAACAAAAACCTAATCCGAGGTATTGAGGTGTCAATGATGTCCAATTAGAATTCATAAGTATTTTACAAAGTTATACAAAGGATATATAATTCGTAATGATGTATAGATGATGGTATATATTCGTGAGGAATTATATGTAATTATCATAGGGCGCGGCCAAAGGTCGTGGTCTAGAAAGGTTAACATAGGTATATGAAACATATGCGTATAATTACATGTAAATCATACCCGCGATAAACATATATATATTCAATGATCTCTATATATATATAACCCCTACACATGTCTATACATGTGGGATAATGATATTAAATTAAAATAAAATGTGGACACATGGTTAGAAGTAGGATTCACAATTATATGGGTGAATAGATAAATTATTTATTCATAAATTATAAATGTTTTATATGGGTGAATTATAAACGTTTTATAATTGTTTTATAAATGTCTATATAAATTTATTTTATAATGTTTTATAAATTCACTTTATAAACATTTATAAAAATCACATGGGCGTAAATCCACATAGGTGGGAATATGTATAAGGCTGCAGTACACATAGTCGAGTTGGTGGGTGGACTCGATATTATATATATTTTTGAATATATAATATATATATTCAATATGATGATGGGAAGGATTATTAGAGAATATATATGCCATTGGTAAATGTATTAAACTATAAACAAAAATATTTCATGGGAATATATATGTATAACTAAATTTGGGATCAAGAAATTTAGTTGGAATATCAAATGTTATTAGGATGAGATGAAGAAAAAGTTACACACGTATATATATATATCATTAGGGTAAATGAATATACCCTGTGAAATAAAACACAAAAACAAAAAAAAACACAAAAACAATAAAGGGTATCGAAAAATATATGAAATATATATAGGTATCGAAGTGCGCCTTTTCTAAGTGTTATTATAATGGATATGGACATAGCTATATATATAGTTTTATTAGAATGGAAGTAACATATGGATGTGGTTTTAATCAATTGAGTGTACCATATATATATATATATATATATATATGGGTGTATTGAAGTAAAGTTGAAATATAGTTATTAAGTGGAGGTAAACATATATATATATTGATATATATTGTGCGGAAGGGTACACAAGTGTCAATTTAATTCTAATCCAATAATATACACATTTGGATTATGTATAAGCTACGAAGTAGAGAAAAAAAAAAAAAAACCAATTCCCTAGTGAATACTAAAAAGTGAATTCACATTAAACGTTGCAAGTGAGGTGGAAGGACATATTTTACCCTATGGTCAGAATAGTATTACGTTACTTATGGTGAAAGGAGTTATAAACACAGCCAAATAAGTTGTTTTAGTAAGTATGGACTGTTGCAAATCCATTACATTGATTTAAGCATGAATGAATGAAGGGGTAAATTAAAATTTTCCTGATGATTTACTTAAGGAAGAATATTCTTGCCATAGTGAAAGAATGACTTCTTAATTATTTATATTCTTCCAGTTGGTATATTTTGTAAGTTTAGAGATAATGAGTAAAAGAATTGGAAAAAATATGGAGAAGTGATAATTCTCTCATAAGGAAAAAAAAAAAAATAGAATGCTTTTATGCATTAGGAAAGAAGGAATTCTTTTATGATTCAGGAAAAAGTTGGAATACTTTTAGGATTAATTCCATTTTATATAAGCCTATGAGAAAAATAGAAAAGGAGAACTAGCAAAGCATGAACATACAATTAAAAGTGAATGCATAAATTCCGGTGAGTCTTTGAAAAAGAGGAAACTGGGTCAAATTTATTTTTGGCATTATCACATATTAATAATTGGGAATGTGATGAATTATAGAAATTTCATTTATCACCTGAAAAGGAAACATGTATTCACACTATAAAATTTTGTGGAATAAATTTTATTAAAGTTAATTTTCTTGAGTCTTAAATTCAAAGACAAAGAAATCATACAGCTACAAACCGAGAGAAAAAAGGATGAGCTGTATTTTGGACTTGGGTGTGGGGGAAACCCATCAGTTCCAAAATTGTTTCACTTAAGTGTTGAACTAGTGGATACAATTTCATGTGAGAGGTAAGCATGGAATTGTAGAGATTAGTAATAAGTCCAGTTGTTACTAGTTAAATTGATTAATTAACAAAAGGAACAATGAAAAGATACTAGAAGTACAACTAGAAAATGAGAAGGGTAAGCATAACAAATTGTTTTCTCTCATTTATGAGTACTAATGAAAAAATTTGAAAAATTGTTTAGCCAAGTGTGTAACAGGAAATTGGGCACTCTGGAAACAAAGAGGAAAAAGGTGAAGATAAATCACCTAGAAAATCCAGAAAAGATGAACTGAACCAAGTAGTGCGAGGGAAGAATATCACTGCAAAACAAGGAAGGATAAGTAGTGTACTAAAAGTACACTAAACTATTATGAATCTGAACGGTTTGATTAATAACTGAATGTCTTAAGTTATTGAAATGCAGAATGCTATCAATTATATGTACCTGATCTTACTTACATTGGTATGAATTGTGGACAGAGAAACCAGAATAAAAGATCTTCCATACAGACTTCTTGCAAAGAAGTAGGAAGAAAACCAACTACATAAGGCATCAATAAATAGAGTGGAGGAAGGAGAATACTCTGCTGGAAACTAATGGCTTATACATTAGCCCTACCCTTGCTTATTAAGTTTCCTGATATATTTCATGTCTCCTTGTTGGAAAGGAAACGTTATAATTTTTGTACATGATGCTTCTCACATGATTGATTTGAATTGTGGTCCAGGTGGAACCAGAAGAGGAATTTCCTTCCAGATTCGCCTCAAAGATGAAAGCGAGAAGGAATTGAATTGCGAAAACGAACAGTAGCTAGAGTAAAGGTGCAGTGGAGCACTTTACTGCTGAAAAGCTACATGGAACAAAAAAAAGCTAAGATGATGGAAAAGCATTCATAATTAAGTTCAAAATGAACTAAGTCGATAGTTGTCAACACCGAGGACGGTGTTTATTTTCAGAGGGGGAATATGTAACACCCCCAAGTTCTATGCTTTTCAAATTAGACACTTGAACATACATCCATAGGGGAGTGGACCCCAATGGATAATTGTTATGTGGATATGGTTAAATACTTAATTATGAAAAATAAATAAAATATTGTGCATGCACTATGACCAGATGAGAAAGTGAGATCACATGCCTAATCCATGAGGTAATGGAAAAGGAAAAGACTTTCCCCAAAATCTTTCAAAAATCCTTGAAAGAAATTATTTCTAATTTAGATTTTTGAGGAAAAATCTAAATTTCCCCAATGAAGAGGAGTAGTTGGGAAGAGGTGAGAAAAAAGCTGGAAAAGCTGAGGAAAAGCTTAAAGCCGCTTTAAAGAGTCCCAAAAATGGGAAGCCTAGGCTAAACAGGAATAAAGCATCCTGAAATTCTGGACGCAGAATTGGAAACAGGCTTTGGGGAAAGCACAACTTAAATAAGCTGCTCCAGAACAGATTGAGGTTAGTCTGTTCTGGGGAGGATCTCTGCTCGGGGGTGAATCCTGGGAGATAAAGAGGATTCTAAGGTTGGGAGGACTGGTCATGGTAGAGGTGTGCATGCATAAATTTGGAGATATCTGTAAGTCTGTGTTAATAATATCCCTGTTTTATGAAATTGTGATGTTATATTCCTTTACTCAATTTACGAAATTTTGATATGATATTACTTTATGCAATTTATGAAATTGTGATGTTATAGGCTTTTATGAAATTTATGAAGTTGTGATGTTATAGTACATTATGTAATGTATGAATTGTTATGTCAGGTTGCATTTTGCAACTATTAGATGGCTTAATGGTACAGTAACTTCTGTAATTACAACTACAGCTATTGACAGTAGAGACAAATGGTTGAGTGTAGAGATGAGTACATGGTAATAATGAGGGTTGAGATGATAGATTAATTGAGCAGCCAATATAATAACCATGTATAGGTATAGATGGCTATCTTCTAAAGGAGTATTTAATTCTGTGTGTATAAACAGAAGATGTTAACAAATCAGTACCCACGAACATTAAGTTCCAAATAAATTAATCTATCATAACAATACTGATGGCACAGAATTCACTGTGATCAATAACAGAAAGTAGGGAACAACAACCCTCAACTGTGTTACAATGGGAAGAATGGTAAAAATTAGAATTTACAGTATTCTATTAAATGTAATGGTACACATATGGAGGTAGCAGTTGAATCCTAGCTAAGTACGAGGATTAATAATAGGGATTCTAAACTATCCAGTTCAATATTCTCTCCCTCCATTGGAGGGAAGCAAGAGGAGCTGTTTCCTAGTTCCCCCTGGAACAGTTGAACCTGTACCAAAAATATCACACATGTTGAATGTCTATAACCATCAAATAAGGGGGAAAAAGCCTATTGCAAAATCTATTGTGTAATAACAGTCTGTGTGAAGGAAGATTGTAAGCATGTGTAAAATACCATGAACAGAGAATCTGGTTACCATCCATAGAACTACTGGGAAAGTAGTGGAGCAAGGGTGGTTAACTGCGTAGAGATAGATGTATGCGAGGAGGCCTACATCTATACTTCGATGCTGAAACTTTAACATATTGAACATATTAGCAGGCCGACAAACTGGGAAGTTTGATTAAGGGCCTAGTGATCATCCTGCACAGAAAACCTGAGACATACAAGGTAAAATATGTAGGTATATAAGTCTACTATATGAACTGAGAAGAGGGGAGGTTCAGCCCAAAAATCCTCATGGAAATTCTTGTATTCCAGGGCTGTCTGTAGGTACTGAAAATAATCTAAACCGGAGTTAAGAAATTTAGGAGGAGTAAACATGAGGATGAGGTATAACGGATGTTATTAAATAATAACATAATCCTAAAAAAAAAATAAAAAAAAAATTAAAATAAAAAATGGGTTTGGGAGACGTGACAGGCACATAAAATTGGAAAGGTATGTTAAGTAAATTGCGGGGCGAGCATATTATATGTTGAAATTTTTTGTTTTGGTTTAACCAAAATCAAATTTATAGATAAGTATTTTTGTGGGAATAATTTATAGATATGTCAACATGTTATTCAAAAATTAAAGTGAAAATTTTGCAAATGCGAAGGTATAAATGAATGGAAAATGGAAAAAGAGGATGCGCTATCCCGGGTGATATGAAGAGAAACATGCATTTTTATATCAGATGGTTTATTATGCATAGTGTGAGTTCTTTGTAGTTTTGGTTAAGTCATTTTTTACCAAAGCTTTTAGTTGGAAAAAGGAGAATTCTTTTGATTTGTGATTTAAAACAAAATTTCTTGTTGTTGTAAAATCTTTGTTTTTACAATCATGTAGAGGCATTTAAGGAGGTGATATTCAGGATGGACGTGATGTACAAGTTGTACATCGAAGAGGTTGTTCTCTATACACAAGTGAAGAGATGTGAATTGATGTTGTATGGTACATAAAACTTCAGGGAAAATGTTTGCATTAAGATGACAAGCTTATGGGCATGCGAGTATTTACAGTGACAAAGGTGGCACAGAAGAGTGGAATTCCAGAGAATTCAGATTGTGAAGAGAAGGTTTGTTAATAACCTTAACAGGAGCATAAGGTATGATACATCATTTTAGGAAGATATTTTTGAATGTTGGAAATTGAATGGTTTATTTATTTTCACCATAAAATAAATCTTGGAAAACCTAAATTGCATTTTGATTAAAGACTTCAACATCATGTGAAATGATAATGGGAAACTGATGATATTTCATAAGAATGAAGTATGAAAGAGAGTGAATATTCTACATCCTAAAATGCATTAGGGGGTTTATGTTCATTGGAAGATTGTATAACTTGAATTAAGTCAAAATATCCACTATTAATTTATTGGGTCAAGCGTTGAAATCAAAACAGATGTTAGGGTTAAATGAAATTTTGGATAGTTTGAGTTAAGATTGAGTATTTTCATCCAAGATGAAGAATTGGTGTAATTCTGAAGTCAAAGAGTCGTAAGCTAAGTAAAAGGTCTGAATGTAATTAGGTGCATGATCGACGAAGCCCGACACCCGAAGAGTTGGTCATTGTAACCCATGAATTACTACAGTTTTTATTTTGCAACAGAGAGAAGCAAGAGAGTTGCCAGAGATTGGTTCCAAGACAGAGAACCAAGAGAAGCCAAGCGCAGGAGGAGAACTTGTATTTTTTATGAATGGAAAGTGTGAGGGATTGCTAAAAGGAGGGTTGAATGAAATCCACACGTGAACATATGAAGTTCACAATGGAGGAGAGGATGACTGTTGATAGTCATTTCAGAGATTCTGAGGAGGACCTCAACCGAAGAAGGAAGAAGGAAAATGCTAAGGTATGTGGGATATGTGATAAATTCATGGATGAAGATTATGAGTGAGAGAAGGCTGAGATAACAATTATCCTTGAATTGTTAATGGAATTGTTGCTAGAAAATTTGAAAGACCAGACTCATGGTTGGACCATGAGAAAGAAGGTAAGGTGGCAGAGGCTACACGCAAAGAGAGAAAAGAAGCTAAACATATAGTTGACAAAATAGCTGAGGAAGCTCAATCGGATGTTGAGGGGTGAAGAACTTAGAGAGGCTGAGTTAAAAATGGATGTTTCCATTTGTGGCCCAGAACAGGGTGAAATTCTAGGTGAAGAGATCAATGAGGAAGATCTCATGAACTATTCAGATAGTTTAGAAGAATTTGAAGATGTGTTTATGAGAGTAGTAAATTAGGTTATGAAGCCTTGAATTTTTAAATCTCACACTTTATGTATGTTTTCAGGATTTACAAAATATGGTGAACATTCTGGTGAAACTGTCATAGAGAAGAATGAAACTCTTGAGGTGAAGTTTGATGGAGAATTCCTTTTAGAGGAGAAAGGTACTGATTTGTTACAGCAAGAAGAAATCATAAACAAATTCTTGTTTGGGGTAAGATAGCAAGTTGAAGATGTTATGGAGCAGAAGCATACAGGAAATGCCAAAGATATATGCCAAGGAGGTAAACAAATGTATTTGTTTAGTGAATTTGCTTACAGAATTCTACCATGTGATGATACAGGAACCAAGAAAAATTAGAAATATTTCCATAAGAAGAATTAAGCTGGGAATGAATGTTGTGATGAAGTGCTGGAAAGATTTCATAGGGAAATCGAGTTATTGGAACGATGGCTTAAGGAACCTGAGGGAGAGGTAAAGATTGCAGAACCTGATCGAGAAAAAAATGCAGTTACTATGTGTGATAGGGATGAAATTTTTTAACATTTATAGAGTTGAATGAATGTTATAAATTTTTAGATAACGATGTAACTATAGGTACAGAAACCAAAATTAACAGATATGATGTCGAAATCAAAGAAAATGAGCATAAATTATTTGACGTTGAGATGGAAGATCAGAAGCAACAAGAAATTTATGTCCGTAAAGACATAAAGGAGATAGAAATGTTTTTCTAGCAGGAAAAGGATGGAAGTAGCCAGCAGTTCAAAATAGGATCTGTTGAAATCTAGAAAGTCAATGATGGGAGATTGGTGCTTGAATCATCAAAGAGACCGAAAGGTCTTATCTTTTTAAAACTAAATTTTTTTTGGTGAATGCAGGTACAACACTGGACGAGAAAGTTGTTGCTATTAAAGAAATCAAAGACTATAGTTGTAATCAAGAAGGAGTTCTTCATTATTTTCCATTGCAGAAAGTTGAGTGTTCAACTCAGTTGGAGACGAAAGAGTTTGAAAAAGAGGAGTTACTCCAAGGAATTGGTGAAAGAAAATGTTGGAGGAGCCGATGGAATCCGATTGAAGGAGTGAGTGATGAGTTACCAAATCGAGTTCACACTTCAAAGGACCAGCAACAGAACAAAGTTTGGAATCCTGGAGGGAGAAAGTCATCAGGACTTGTGGTTGTCGC
Organism: Pinus albicaulis; assembly: GCA_034641835.2. NCBI lineage: Eukaryota > Viridiplantae > Streptophyta > Pinopsida > Pinales > Pinaceae > Pinus > Pinus albicaulis. The sequence goes on along the minus strand of CM076577.1, from coordinate 1,082,109,488 downwards.
ATTGTGATAGAAAAGCGACAGACCTCATAGACAGGAGTCTATGGAAACTTCTCTACATGGGGAGTCTGATGCAGGAGCATCAAGCTAAATATTCATTATTTAGTTGTGTTATTAGGGGGTGAGATATTTTAGTTATTTATTTAATTATTTTTCTCATTTTTAATAATTTAGTGAGAAAATATAAATGTGAGGATTATTCTAAATATTCCTTAAATAATTAAGGATATGAGTGGAGTTGAATTAGGTAGATAATCTAGGGATGAGGAATTCCATAAACAAGACTTAGCTGAGTTCAAAAAAAGTTAAATCTAATTTATATTTTAAGTTGAGATTTGTGTGGAGGGAATTATGGAATGGAATAAATTATATTTATGTATAAATGTGTGGCTTGTTAGGGTCAGAAAAGGAGCAACTGAGCAAGTGAGGAAGTGAGGAATACAGAGAGTAAGAGAAATGGTTTGAAGGGCCGAGAGCTAAGAGGCCGCCCATTGTAATATTTGGCTAAAGAGTTTTTATGCTTTGTATCAATATTTTATTTGTATGGCTCTCTTTCCTTCATATGTTTTTTTGAGCTAAACATATTTGTGGTTTTAACGAAGAATTTTAACTTTGAAGGTAGCACATGAGTTTTTATATGTTAGGATCTGTTTAACCTAGAATCCTGGCATCATGTTGCATCAAGGTCAATGAGCTTGGGGGGATTATTCGGAACACCATGGTGACTACCAAAGAAAATGAAATCTTGGATGATGAATTTTAGTTGCACACAAAGGTTTTTCATCCAAATGACATTGTTATAGATACATATTGCATTGATGAAAATTTCATATTGTGTTTCACTATAATTTTGGGGATATACCCTTTATAAATTAGGAGTTGTGAATGGCCCTAAAATCGATTTCAAACAAGTGATATTTGGATTTTAGATATAATAGTTTTTTCGAATATTTAGAGGCTAGACTGTTAAAGTTTGATATGATTGGGAACATATTAGGAAATATATATTGTTAAAAAATTATATTTTATTACACTTTAATTTCAAATATATACCCTATGAAAGGTAATATTTGTGAATTATCCTAAAATCAGTTTCAAATAAGTGATTTTATATTTTTCATTATAAAAATTTCTAGGACACCTCATGCTATGACTTTTCTAATTGTTTTAGGACAAATCGATATATACATTTGTTGAAATTTTTAAATCTTGATTAAGATATACCGTATGGAAGTTATGATTTGTGAATAGTATTGAAATTAGTTTCAAAAGTGCGATCTTGGAATTTTACTATAACTTTCTCCTAGAAAAATTTTATATTGTGAATTTTTTAAGGATCTAAGGAGATGAATTAAGGTACTAAAAAAAATAAGTTCATAATAATAATAATAATAGTAATAATAATAATAATAAATTTGGTACACGAAACTCCATACAAGTTCTATGTTGGGAAGGGGAAAAAAATATTGTCTGGGAAGGTTACCATAACTTTCATTTGACACATAAACTTTTCTTCTAACTTGTGGAACATTGGAGAACACGTATCACAGTACTAAAATGTTGGAAATATGATGCAGAGTGTTGTCCTTGATGGCAACTCACTGAATGAAGATGAAGACATGAGACTGTTGACATGTGTTGTCCTTGATGGCAATACACGTGATGAAGTTATTCTTGACTTGATGGACTTGGTAAATGATGTAAATCTGATATGAAATGATGTTAGTTAGAAACATGATGCTAAGTGTTGTCATTGAATGGCAACCCTCTTGATGAAGAAGATGGCAACTTAATTGATGAAGTTGTGCATGATAGAATATGTTCTTGATGAAGTAAATCTGATGTATCTACAGTGAGTACAGAAGGGAATGAAGAAAGAAATTCAGTTTGAGCTAGATCTATGATAAAAAGAGTATGTCTCAAGGCATTCGCGGATATGTCTAGAGGAAGTCGCGTATGCACGCGGGAAAGAACGTGATAAGTCACGTATGGGAAAAAGCACTCAAAAAGTGCAAAACCAGGGGTAACCACCATGGTATTGACCCATTGTATTGGGTAATGATTCGTCTAAATGACCCCGTCCAGGAATACCATCGGAAGTAATGTAGTTTTGGGCTCATGGTATTGAAAAAAGGGGCTCATGGTATTGAAAAAGGGTAAACCTATATAAAGAGAAGAAATTCATTGTGCAAATCACAAGTGTGGGTGCAAGATGTCTGAGCTTGAATGAATACTTCTCTCTGAAGTATATCTGAATGGAAAGGGTTATAGTTGAGTGATAGATCTGAATGTGTGATGCACCAATGAAGAAATGATGAAGAAGGGATCTAGATCTGGAATGTATTTGTATATGCTAGATCTGTTTATGACATGATTAGATCTGAGATGAGGCGAACATCTGTCTGAAGTAAAAGGGTAAATCTGAACTGAATATCTGATCTGAAGAAGTATGCTGCTCTATAATGGTTGAAGATCTATACGCTAGTTCGCTGCATAGGAAGCGCGTATATACACGCTTCGGCGAAGAAAGCGCGTATGCGCTGATAAAATGAGCTACGTAATATGTACAGAGGTATACGCTGGTTTGTGTCAACGTAAGCGCGTATATACACGAAATAAGTGAAAGGAAAGCGCGTATGCAAACTAGGGTTTGCTAAAGTCTGTGGTAAGAAATGTCTGATCTATTCTGATGGTTTACTGATATCTGTCAGTGAGTTATATTTATCTGTTTCATGGTTGACTGTGCTTAAAAGTATGGAGTGGGTCCAGTCAGGTGGTCCAGTCCGAAAATATGATGAAACGGGCCCTGCAAGTTGTGTTCTATTGAAGTTGTTGGATCCATGTGAAACTTGATGAAACGTGGTCCAAGGTGGTAGAGGGCTGTAGCTCTACCGTGGGGTCGAGGCTCCCTTCCAAGTGAGGCCGGTAAACGAGTGTGGGGGTCGTAGCTCCCCTTCCGTGAGGCCGGCAACCAGATCATGGGGTCTTAGTTCTCCTCCCGCAGAGGTCGGTAACCAGGCCATCGTTGGAGCTCCCTTCCAGGAGAGGCTGGTAAACGAGCGCAGGTGGGTGCCTGCATGCTGGTAGGAGTCTCCACCAGCACATATGTTGTAAGATGTTTTCTCTATAATAAAATATTGAAGGCTGAGCAACTGCAGCGGTGGTTTTCTCCCGACTTGGGTTTCCACCTAAAAATCCTGGTGTTCATGTGTGATTCTTTGTGTGATGGTTTATTTTGTTCTTACTGCACATGTTTACTGTTTATTGAACATCTGATGAATGAATAATGGAATGATATAAGCAAAGAACTAATGACATAATTAGATCTCTGTGTATACGCGAGTTGCATGAAAGATATCCGCGTGTATATGCGAGTTTACTAAAGGAAAGTAGCGTATGGGTTTTAAGGAATGAAAAAGTGAAATTTTTTGAGTATGCAGTAAATACTGATTCACCCCCCCCTCTCAGTATTTTTCCCAACAATTGGTATCAGAGCCGGTCCTTCTGCAGAAGCTTGATCGCTTGAAGGAGATCCGTCGCAATGGGAAAGAAGCAAAAGAAGAAGGTTACTCCAGGAAAGAAGAAGCCTCAGAAATCATGTATAGCAGAAATTGAAGGAGATGAAACAGGTATTGATCATTGCTCTTGTATTTTACTTAACTGTATATGCAAAGGATATGATAGTGAAAGTGAAGATGAAGAATATTCTGACCAAGCTCTACAAGTGCTCATGGCAAAGAAGCAAAAGAAGAAGGCTACTCAAAGTAAGGAGATAGCTGAATTTGAAAAAAATGAATCTGATAGTGATTGGGGTCCTAATTTTCTTATTGGTGCAAACAATGATGAAGATAGTGAGAGAAAAGTTGTGGATCTAGAAGAAGTTATCAAAGATCAACAAAGAAAATTTAATGAGAAGGAATCTACTAACAAATCTTTGATATTTAGACTGAAAAGGATGTTTGATGATGTATACAGTCGAAGTAAAGGATATGAAGCTGGAATCATCTCTCTGCAAACAGATCTTGAAGAATCAAATAAGAAGAATGAAGGACTTAAAGCAGAAAACGTTTCTCTAAAAGTAGATTTGGAAAAATCAAAAAGGAAGAATGAAAGTCTTGAAGCTGGAATCATCTCTCTACAAGAAAAACTTGAAGCATCAAGTAAGAAGAGTGAGGAACCTCTACAATCATTTGAAAAGGAAGGACTTGAAGCAGAAATCATTTCCCTCAAAGAAGACCTAGATAAATCAAATAAGAAGAATGCAGAACTTGAAGCAAAAAACATATCTCTGAAAGAAGATCTCAAAGCATCAAAGAAGAAGAATGAAGAGATGCAACAAACATGTGAAGAAAACGAAAATTGGTTGAAAGAAGAGATTCTAAATCTGAAGGATCAAGTAGAAGATGGAAGAAGGAAAGAAGAAAGCATGACAAAGCAATGTCAAGCCTTGGAGGTTGAGGTAAACATTCTCAAAGGTAAATTAGAAGAAAAGGTTAGAATTTTGAGGTTTCAAGATAGTACTAAGATTCTGGATAATATTCTTAGTAGTCAAAGGTCTCCTTCTATCAAACTTGGTCTTGGTTTTCATGAAACTGTTAAAGGAGAATCTAGTTCACAAGGAAGTGCTAAAGATTCAAAGGAAGTCAATACAAAACCTGAAGAGTTGAAAGAAACAAAAGGTCAATCAATAATGATGAAATCTCAAAGGAAATCATTCAATAATGTTGAATGTTTCAAATGTCATAATTATGGGCATGTTGCACCAAATTGCAAGAGCAGATCATTTGAGCCTCAAACAAACAGATTCTACTCAGAAAGGTACTCTGGTTTATTCAAGGGATATTGTTTTTCATGTAACAAGTATGGACATAAAGCAGCTGATTGTAAAAGGAGGAAGAATAGAAATACTCATTATGATTCTTATGTTTATTTCTCTGGCCACATGAGATGTTATGTTTGTAACAAGTATGGACATGTAGAAAAAGAATGCAGGATGAACAGATCTGGGAAAGTGGACAATTTTCAACACACAGTTGGAAATCTCAAGCAAATTTGGCAAAAGAAGGAGGACCGATCAGAAACGTAGGGAATTCAGACCCTACTGCAGTCATCCGCTTCTGGAAGCTTACTTCTCTGATTGACTGCAGGAATGATGTGGGATACATTATGAGATTTAGTAATGTATCGTCACAAGGGGAGCAATGTATGATGTCTCTCATGGTTGATTTGATTATTCTGGTTATATGTATTTCTAACAGAACATATGATATGAAGAAGACAGGTACAGGAAGGACAAGTTCAGGGGGAGATAAAGGAATGTGAAAAATTTCTATGTTTCACTTTCCATACGTGGGTTATATTCACAAAATTCGTGTATACACGCGAGTTTTAGCAGACACAGTCGCGTATGCATTTATGATAAGAGAATCAGTATGATAGCTGAAGATCTGGTGCAGAGGTTCAGGGGGAGCATCAGTCTGACTGTTAATAACTGTATTATTGACTCTGTATCAGCTTAATTCCTCAGTTCTAAATAATGATGATATGATACTTCATGCCTTGTGTTGAAGATTATGGATGAGTCATGTTTACTTTTTGATGATGAGATTGGAAGTCTTATAATTCGAAGATAAGGACAGATCATGCAGAGATTGTTGTTGATTACTTGCTGATGAACATATTCAGGTTGCACAAGTTAAGAAGGAGCACTGGTTCAGGGGGAGCAGCAGGTTGAATACTAATGATTGCATTGTTGGCAATATGACTGCTTTTTCTTTGGTCTTTGTGATACTCATGCTCAAATGATGATAACTTGGTACATGGTTTATTATGATGAGATTTTGAGCCCTGGTTGCTGATAAGTATATTTTATGCTCACACATCGATGAGTTGGATGTCGTTTGATTCAGAAATAAGAACGGATCATGCAAAGTCTGTTACTATGGTTGAGATATTTTGCCTACATATGTTACTTCATGTTAAATCTTGAAGATCTTGGTGATGATGGACCACATGGATGATTGCTTGACACTTATTTGAAGATGTTGTTTTGGTATGATAATCTCTCTTGAAAAGATTGTATTGATGCTGCAAATAATCTGAAGGCTTGGTTACTAATGTGCTTGAAGACACAACTACACTGTTCTATCTATCTGTAGTCCAGGGAAGCATTCAAATATCTCAGAAAGAAGCTGAACACTGTCTTTTTCTCACAAGAGGATCAGATCTGGTTAAAATTTAGAATATGGCATTGGATACGCGGGTTTCCTGAAACACAGTCGCGTATATACGCGAGTTCCTGCACAGAAAACCGCGTATATCTGATTGCTGACAATTTTTGTTTGAAGTCATCTCTCTTCAGCACAGCTGCAGTGCTACTTGGTATCTCTGATACTGTTTGGTATCTCTGGTGGTGTTCCAATTCTCACAATTCTATTTCTAATTTTTGATAAAGATGCCTTGATGATTTGTTGGTGAAAGTGTTCAGGATGCACAAACTAAGGGGGAGCCCTAGTCATAAGGAAAGGATGTTCGGATGCAATTTTTCAGGGGGAGCCCTAGTTTTTTTGAGTATAATGCATTGTTGGCATTATGATGGTTCTGAAATATGTTCTCTTTCTTGAGGACTTTCTGGTGTTGGTCATGAATGGTCATATTTGTAATTTGATGAAAAGGTCTTGTTGAGACCCATGATGTAAATTTCTAATATTCAGTCATGTAAGAACTTGTCAAAATCTGTAAACCCACTTGGTTGGGTAGCTGAGTCAAATTTGTAAAACCACTTGGTTGGGTAGCTGAGTCAAATTTTGTAAACCCACTTGGTTGGGTAGCTGAGTCAAATTTGTAAACCCACTTGGTTGGGTAGTTGAGTCTCATATGTAAATCCACTTGGTTGGATATGTGATGTAAGTATGAGTCTTTGGTGATAGAAAGTTCATAGAGTCATATACTTTATTGGAAAATATGTTTGAAGATTCAGCATGAACTCAGGGGGAGCTTGGTCACTTCAGTATATATCAGATCTGCAGAACGCTTCTTCCACATGAGGAGAAAAGGGGGAGAGTATGTTGATTGTTGATCCGCCCTTTGCCCTTGATGTCAAAGGGGGAGAGTGACATGGTGTTTGTGAAGAGAAAGAATGGTGTCAAAATGGGGAATGTGACATGGTGTCATTATATTCTTAATGTACCTCTCTGTTGTGGTAACCAAACACCATCGTGGTTGCCATCAAGTCCAAAGGGGGAGATTGTTGGAAATATGATGCAGAGTGTTGTCCTTGATGGCAACTCACTGAATGAAGATGAAGACATGAGACTGTTGACATGTGTTGTCCTTGATGGCAATACACCTGATGAAGTTATTCTTGACTTGATGGACTTGGTAAATGATGTAAATCTGATATGAAATGATGTTAGTTAGCAACATGATGCTAAGTGTTGTCATTGAATGGCAACCCTCTTGATGAAGAAGATGGAAACTTAATTGATGAAGTTGTGCATGATAGAATATGTTCTTGATGAAGTAAATTTGATGTATCTACAGTGAGTACAGAAGGGAATGAAGAAAGAAATTCAGTTTGAGCTAGATCTATGATAAAAAGAGTATTTCTCAAGGCATACATGGATATGTCTATAGGAAGTCGCGTATGCACGCGAGAAAGAACGTGATAAGTCGCGTATGGGAAAAAGCGCTCAAAAAGTGCAAAACCAGGGGTAACCACCATGGTATTGACCCATTGTATTGGGTAATGATTCATCTAAATGACCCCGTCCAGGAATACCATCGGAAGTAATGTAGTTTTGGGCTCATGGTATTTTTTTGGCTCATGGTATTGAAAAAAGGGGCTCATGGTATTGAAAAAGGGTAAACCTATATAAAGAGAAGAAATTCATTATGCAAATCACAAGCGTGGGTGCAAGATGTCTGAACTTGAATGAATACTTCTCTCTGAAGTATATCTGAATGGAAAGGGTTATAGTTGAATGATAGATCTGAATGTGTGATGCACCAATGAAGAAATGATGAAGAAGGGATCTAGATCTGGAATGTATTTGTATCTGCTAGATCTGTTTATGACATGATTAGATCTGAGATGAGGTGAACATCTGTCTGAAGTAAAAGGGTAAATCTGAACTGAATATCTGATCTGAAGAAGTATGCTGCTCTATAATGGTTGAAGATCTATACGCTATTTCGCTGCATAGGAACCGCGTATATACGCGGCTTCGCTGAAGAGAAAGCGTGTATGCGCAATAAAATGAGCTCTGTAATATGTACAGAGGTATACGCTGGTTTGTGTGAACGGAAGCGTGTATATATGCGACATAAGTGAAAGGAAAGCGCGTATGCAAACTAGGGTTTGCTGAAGTCTGTGGTAAGGAATGTCTGATCTGTTCTGATGGTTTATTGATATCTGTCAGTGAGTTATATGTATCTGTTTCATGGTTGACTGTGCTTAAAAGTATGGAGTGGGTCCAGTCTGAAAATATGATAAAACGTGGCCTGCAAGTTGTGTTCTATTGAAGTTGTTGGATCCAGTGTGAAAATTGATGAAACGTGGTCCAAGGTGGTGCAGAGGGTTGTAGCCTTCATCAGGGCGTAGCTCCCTTCCCAGATGAAATTTCAGTAGAACGAGGTGTGGCTCCCTTCAGTGGGCTGAGTAGCGAAGACCGAAGTCGTAGCTCCCTTCCAGGTGAGGCTGGTAAACGAGATCAAGTGGTCGTAGCTCCCTTCCAGGAGAGGCTGGTAAACGAGTCAGGGGGTTGGAGCTCCCTTCCAGGAGAGGCTGGTAAACGAGCGTAGGTGGGTGCCTGCGTGCTGGTAGGAGTCTGCACCAGCACATATTTTGTAAGATGCTTTGCCTATAATAAAATATTGAAGGCTGAGCAACTGCAGCGGTGGATTTCTCCTGACTTGGGTTTCCACCTAAAATCCTAGTGTTCATGTGTGATGCTTTGTGTGATGGTTTATTATGTTCTTTCTGCACATGTTTACTGTTTATTGAACATCTGATGAATGAATGATGGAATGATATAAGTAAAGAACTAATGACATAATTAGATCTCTGTGTATACGCGAGTTGCATGAAAGATATCCGCGTGTATACGCGAGTTCACTAAAGGGAAGTAGCGTATGGGTTTTAAGGAATGAAAAAGTGAAAAGTATTGAGTATGCAGTAAATACTGATTCACCCCCCCCCCCTCCTTAGTATTTTTCCCAACATAAAAGTAAAAATTCATATTCAAAATGTCTCAACTTCCATAGATATATCAAATTAAAGGGTATATATCCAGATAATCTTCACGTTAGGGTTTTAAAAGGTATGTAACTTACTATTAACACAAGTATTGATTGGAAGATATATTTTGATGATTGAAAATTTCTGATAAATAGGAAAAAGAGGAGAATTATTATCTACTCACATGTCTCCTAATGGTTCTATAACAATTATTTCACCACTTAAAAGGTCATAAATATCATCCATGACCCATGGATAAATGTAAGGTTTCTAGTATTGGGTATCAACGTTGCAAGTTTTGTTGTCACAAGTGCAATGGTTGGTAAAAAATATGGAATAAATATGGAGGAAAAAAAGGAAGAAATATAAAAATATATTAAGGAATAAATAAAAATATCCATGAATTCCATGCAAAAAAGTTTGTTGGACAAGCTTCATAAATTAGATATTGAGATCCAAGGAAATCCTAAAAATAAGGATAAAAATTTTGTTGGATGTCAATCACATATGGGGAGTATTTTATCACAATTATAGAGAAAAAATATTATTTCAAAAAACATAATGAGGATTTTTCACTCCAAGATCCACATCATCATTACTTCAAGTTGATATGAATGAAATACTGCATTCTGAAAATTGATATGAAGAAGTTTGTTGGTAATGATTTTGTAAGATGGATATTATGGATGGGACTATGCTTTGATATAAACAAAATGACATCCTTACAAAAGGTAAATATTATGTGCATGTTTTTAGAGAAGGATAGATTTGTATGGTATCAATGGCTTTATGAAAGAAAAAATGATTGCATTCTACCTTGGTCCATATTCATAGAGGAATTGATTGCACATTGAGGGAATATTAAGAGCAATGAAATATTTAGTCAACTAGTAAATCTTCGACAAAAATTCCAGTTTTAGAGCTCATTCGACCATTTTGAAAATTTAGTCTCGTGGTAATGAACATTTTAGAGGATAATTTGTTAGACGTATTGATGGAAACTTGAAAGGAAATTATCTAACATGAGCTATGTCATTTATATCCTAAGTCCATGGAGCATGCTATTTATTTGGTAAGGAAAGGTGAAAGTAAAATACACATATCAGAAAATTGGTCACTAAAAACTATAGATAATACTTTTATCCCTCTCCTAACCCCACTCAACCATCAATATTGACATCTCAACAAATGGAGAAAATAAGAGAAAAGTGACTGTTTCTATTGTGATAAAAAGTATAATAAGGGGAATGATTTCCCTAAGAAGAAATTAGCATACAAAAAGTATGAAGGGGAACATGATTAAGAATCTGAACTGCCACACGATATAGATCTAGAAGAGGCTACTCCAATAATATCTTGTCATGAACTAGTTGAATCCAATATTCCACAAGTCCTCAATATGAAGGATATATCTAAAATAATAAGGTAATAATGTTGATTGATTCATTTATTACCCATAACTTCATCAATTAAAAATTGGAAAAACTTCTCAATTTATTTGTATATATAGCACAAGAATTTTGAGTAATGATTGCATATGTAGGTACCATAAATTGTTTAGGGCAGTGGCATAGTATTAAAATAAATATGGGGGAAAATTTGTTAGATAATTCCATTAATGAAATATATATGGGTGGTACTAATGTTGTATAGATGTTGAAATTGAAATCTAATGCATTTCATTAGATTTTCCTCAAAAGGAAAGAAAATTAATCTTAGAGTTATCAAAGGGAAAGAATATAAATTGATAAGATCTAATAGCTTGAAAAATTACTATAAAGGGGACATAATGGTGTAATTGTGTAATTGTGTTCATTAGATGTTAAAAAATCTATATATTCTACCTGAGTGGATTTTCAAAAGGTTATCAACAATCATTCCAATTCATTTTGAGATATTCCTAAGCGCCTTCCACCTACTCGATATGATGACCATGTTATTCATTTGCAACCTAGAATCATACCGTGTAGGAATAGGCCTTATAGGTATCCATATGCATAAAAGACTCGTGTTGAGCATATTATTCAAGAACTGTTATCAGTTTGCATCATTAAACCTAGGTAGAGTGTTTTTCCTTTAGAAACGATGGTATTTATAAAAACATTATGGTATGTTACAGTGTATGCTTATGTATTATAAAAAACACAACAAAATTATAATCAAAGATAAGTTTTGTATTCTTTCATCGATGAATTATTAGACAAATTACATGGGGAAATGTATTTACCAAGTTAGATCTTCATTTGGATATCATCAAATCACAATGAATATCCACCATAGAAATTTTCTTTACTAATGTTGGCTTGCTATGGCTAGGGACTTCATGGACATGCACTTGTACCCAAAATTCAAAGTCAAGTATATTCTCTATAGAAACATATGAAATAGACATGTGTATAAACTTGTACTCTAAGCTTTTGGAGAATAGAAAGCCACTCAATTGGGATAGTTACCAAAAATGGTTGTAAAATCAAAGAAATGGTTATAATATTTAGTATATATGGAAATTTAATAATTGATAAAGGATATAAACTATTTAAAAGAAAATGAAATGTAAAGTTGAATAAGATAAAAGAGAATTAGTTACTTAAATAAGAAAACATATTAAGAGAGGAAATGAGAGAGAGGAAAGGGAATTGAAAGGTGAGTCCCATGGCCTTCCCATTACCCCGAAACTTCAATATCTATGTTTAATTTGACTCTCATGACCTTCCTAGCCCACAAAATCTTTTGCACAGTGACCTTACCTTCACGATGACCATCGGAAATTCCTCCATGTTCTTCATTTATAATTTCATGCCTTTCATACTCTAGGGAATACCTTCACAGGACCTCATATGCACCTAATTTGTATAAATATCTGGAAATAATGGTGAATTCTACAACGCACGCCACAATTTATTTCTTCTATTGTACTGTATATTCCTCAAGCACGTTACTAGTAGTAAAAAATTGAATGATTTCAGGGAAATTCTCATCAACCACCTTTATCGCAAACAACTTCGCATCTGGTAATCCATCGTCTATATTTGTTGTTTCCTCTCCTATTTCAATGCACGACATATGGTCAGGCCTAGCATTCAACCTACCTGGCTTCACCATAATTTCAAAATCATATTCTTGAAATAATAGAAACCATCTACAGATATTCCCCCCGAATAAAATTATGTTGACCAGGTACTTCAAAAATAATGATCAATGAACATCTCAAAGTGACCTCCTAACAAATAGTAGCGGAACTTATGTAGTGCATAACCCATTGCTAGCCCTTCGCTTTCTATGGTGGAGTATTTATTCTCTGACCTCGACAATTTTCAGCTAGCATAAGCAATAAGATGATCAATTTCCCCTACTTTGGGATGTGCTAATACAACTCCGAGTGCAATACAGGAAGCATCCACATGTACATTAAATGCCTTTGACCAATCGGGGAAGACTAGGATGGGCGTAGTAACCATATTATCTTTCAACAGCTCAAAACTCTACTGGAAGTTTGTGTCCCAGTAGAACATTGCATCCTTTTTGAGCAATTTTTTGATGGGCTTATCAGCGCATATCCCTAAATGAACTTCCTATAATACCCAGTATGCCCCAATATGGAGCGCAACTACTTGATGTTCTGATGCACTTCCAAATTGACTATGACTGCAATATTTGCAAGATCGACCATCAATCCCTACTAGAAGACAATGTGTCCCAGCAATATTCTAAATTGTACACATAATATACACTTCTTCAAATTCAAAGATATTTTGTACTTCGAGCAAGTAGCCAGCATTGAGCGCAAATTTGACACATGGTTCTTTAAAAACCCAAATACTATCCAATCCTCAAAGTAGACCTCCAAAAACTTGTGTATAAATTCTTTGAAAGCAACAACTACTACACATGAGAAAATGGTAGGAGCATTCTTCAATCCAAAGGGCATAACGATATGTTGGAAGGATACCCATTCTGTAGCAAACATAGTCTTACTCCTATCTTCTGGTGCAATCCGGATCTGATGATATCCTGAAAACCCATATGTAAATGAGTATGCTTCCAGACCGCCAACATTATTCAAGATTTCATCATAGAATGGAGTTGGGAATGGATCATGTACACAAGAATCATTTAGTTTGCACAGATCTATGTAGATTATGATTTCTCTCTTGATCTTCTTATCTTGAAAAACCATTGGGCTTATCCAGTCACATTCTTGTACTAGCTCAATGATACATGTTGCCACCATTTTGTCCAACTTTGCTTTCACCTTCTTCTTATATATGGGATTCAGCCTATATGGGCATTTTTTTACTGGGCGTGAATCAGGCTTCAATGTGATTTCCATCACTCCAAGTTCCCCAATGATGCCCTTCAATTTGGAAAAAATTGTAGGGAACAGATCTTGAAATTCTGTTAGAAACTCACCAACACTGCCTACTGTATAATCATCCCAGTAGTCACCAATCTATGCCAACTTATTTTTTTCTTTAGTGCGAATATATACCTATCTAAGCTTTAGAGGCTTTGTCACATCCAGAAAAGTGATGGAGGGCTCAACCATTACGTGTTGTCCCCAGCCTCAGTGATCATGAAGTTTCTTGGATTTTCTTCATTGTCTTCAACTGTTAGGTTTCTGCAATTCACAATGTCTTGCATCTACACATCCCAAGATGATTGGGCACACTCAATAGTAGGTTTTGAGGTATCAAATATGACTTCTTGAATATTCTATAAAGCTCGACCGACTCTATCTAATCCACTTTCGAAGCTAAAGGTAAGAAGAAAGCTCTATGTCATCATAGTCCATTCACTAGTACCTCTACGCAGATGTGTTTCTAAGTACCATTTAGTAAGCACCTTTCCTAATGTTTGAAAAAAAATATGAACCCATTCGGGTCTTGGTTCTACATCGCATACCTGATTCCACTTGGCCAAATGGATGCACGGATTCTCTTTGACAGAGCATACACTCTCCATTTTAATTACTAGACATTCAAACCGTAGCCTCATAATGTGCTCATATTCCTCCCACTTTCCCATATTATCCTTCTATGTTTCCCACCGTCATGCTGGAGTAGTGTGCAAATCAAGATCCAAAGCATGGAATCTCTTTCCTTCATGCATAGTCCTTTCAAGTTCTCTGGTAAACATGTTTATACCAGTTAAACCATCATAATGTGGTAAATCACAGACCTCAGATGTTATATAATGTAGAGATCAGGTTACGCTATGACAGCGTAATGCAGATACCTCATGCAATCGGTTCTACCAATTCTCTAGTTATTAATTAGAGTCTAAGAAACAAGAGGTATCCTTCTCCCACTTAATATTACTAGCCGCAATTGGATTAATCTAGTTTTCCTCACGCAAAGTTATCTTATATATTTGATCAAGATCATCCTCAATGCGCACTAGTTCAGTATACCTTTGGCCTTCTGCAAGATTGAGAGGAATGATTATCCTAACTCCATTACTGTCAAATCCCATCCTTCTCTTCTTTATATTTATAACAACACCCATGTCAATAGCCCAATCATTTCCTAGCAGCGTGGGATATGGATCAGTATCATCTACAATTTGTATGACTTCAAATTCTACCATCACCTTAACACCTTCTATCCTGACCACAACTTGTGACATTCTTCCTAGAGGAATTATCTTATGTTGGTTGGTGATGCACAATTGGAAAGTAGACCATTCCAGCTTTGGCTCTCCCATGCGGTGCCATGTTTTCTTAGGTATAACATTAACATCTGATCCTAAATGTAAAATAACCTTGTCCATTTCATAAGCACCAATCTACATGGTTAGGCGCATATCTCTACCCATTATCTTCTTGTTCTTATAGATTTATTTTTAGGTGCTTTACGGATCCATACATCAGAGGCTAGTTTCTTTCCCTTATCTTCATTGGTAGCTACACCACTCCTCGTTACTACATTCACAATGGGATATTCTTCTCAATTTTTAGCGTAAACCATTTGTAGATTTTGTGTTGGGGTATTTTGTTCCTGCATTTTCGCAATCAAGATGGGAAAATAATCTATGACATGATAAAATTTTCTACAATACCTATAGGACTTTCATGCTGGTTTTGGACAATTACGCGCAAAGTGACCAGCATCACCACAATTATAGAAAATGAGTTGACCTCTTCCTCGGCCAGATGATCCACCTCCTCAGCCTCTTCCTCTTCCTGGAAATCCACCACACTGAGAAGGGGATGTTGGTGATGAAGGCTCAACCTGAATTTTATATATTTTAGTTTTGTCTAACATCATATCATAAGTGCGACAATGCTTCTCTTTATGCCCTAATGATGAACAAAATTTTCAAAAAAATTTCTTCAAATCAGGTTGATACTTTCAATCCTTGGGCAAGAATCTATGTCATTTAATGCAACAATTTGATAGATAGTGCACCACAGAGGATGCTTCAATGGACTAGGACCTCCAACATTCAGATAATTGTTAAAAACATGACACTGATGTTTATGATGCCTAGAAGCTTTACAATCGATACACTAGACCTCTGTGCAGAGCTCTTGCCTTTGTCTTGGTGCAGACTTTGAATTTCTAAATGCATGGCCTCAAGTTGATTCTGAATTTTTTGAGTTGCCAATGCAATAGGCATTGGGTAGCTTCCAACTTCATTGTAACCTCCACAGCCTCATTCTCTGTGGAAATCTTTTACTGACCTAAGGGCTGGTGCAGATGTGGAAGAAACATATCAATGAACCATTCCTTATGCTGAGTATCATCAATAACAAATTCACCATCTCTAATTGTGTGCTTCGGCCTTTGATCAGCGTCCCATATAGATTCATTAGGTTCCTGATGAATATCCTTCATTTCTGTTACCAACTACATGTATGATTTAAGCTTCTTAAACTACTCTCTGAGGGCATCTTTTATTTCATCCAAGGTGGCATTATAGTTTTCTTGAGCATACCTAATGTACCCATCTAATGTACGATTTTGAAATGCAATAGCTATTTGTGACTTCATAATTAAATATTTTTAATTTGTTGAGCATGCCATATGGTCTCAATTACAAACCAAAAGTGTTCAGTATCTTCGTTACCAATGGCTCTAAAAATTAGGGGAATTTTGATGTTTAAAATGGGTCTTCTAAGAAAATGTACAACCAAAATAAAATTTATAATAACCAGTAGTATTTAAGGTGATGATGTCAACCATGGGGGATGATTCACCATTTTTTAAGTAAAAGGGTAAAAAGGTTAAAAAATAATAAAATAATAAAACTACTTTTTCAACTCGTAATTTCAACTTATCTCCCAAAATGTTTACTCAAATTTCGAGCAGGAGAATTCGTTGGATGCAAAATTTCATTCCTCATCCAAGGAGTACCCATGTTGCACACTTTTGATGGACCTTGCTACATGAAAAATGATAAATGCATTAAAACAAGTGATTGCACTCACGTTTTTCATGTATTTATCATTTTTCATGTAGCAGGGTCCATCGAAAGTTTGAAACATGGGTACTCCTTGGATGAGGAATTAAATTTTTCATCCAACGAGTACTCCTGCTCTAAATTTGAGTAAAAAATATGGGAGATAAGTTGAAAAAGTATTTTTTTTATTTTTTCCCTCTAAATTTTGATGATGTAATAAAATATTAATTTATTATTTCCACTATTATTTTATAATTTCCTTAGGAGGCCCATTTTAAACATCAAAAGTCCCCTAATGATTAGGTAACTTTGTTGATTCATGCATGTCTACTTCAGGGGGAGGTGAAGGTGGTGGTGGGAATGGACTGCGTAGGGAAGTAGGTGATTTGTAATGTGAGTGGAGAAGTGGAGTGGATGGATCAGGAAAAGGATTCAAGGCTTTTGAACTTTCTTCTTCAGAATCATTTGAGCGAGCATTTTCTGGTTCTGGTTCACTATCAAATTTAGGCTTCAGAGGGCAATAAATAATTTTTTTAGAGTCTACCCGATAGATTTTTCCACTGCACATAGCAGGACCTTGTTGATGCATTCAAGCAGTATGTTTGCACAGAAAACCCCATTCACATAAGAGCATTTTCAGCAATAATTTCAATGAGCATGGCAACTTACCTCTAGGGCCTTTGGAGAACCTTCTTTCTACTTAAGAATATGACACAAATTGATCTATGGCAAATTCAGTCACAAATCTTCCCAAGATGCGATCAATCCAATGATCTTCCATGCGAGTGGACTTATTATCAAACTTCTCTACTTGTTGGATCAATTCAGGAGTCCACTCAGTGACTGCATCGTCTTTTATGCAATGATGGAATTTAGCTAAATCGGATAAATAATCTTGTAGTTCATGTGGAAAATAACAAAAGAATATTTCGTGCACTTTTGTATAAATATATTTCTTTACCCACTTTTCATCAGACAACTTGGTACCTCTATTCTCTTGGAGTACAAATTCAAGGATCTTTTTATCCAGCCAATCTTGTAATTTGTTGCCAGCAGGATGCCACAACATCAAATATCCCTCAAAATGATGATCTCGGTCTCGAAAATGGAACAATTTGTTGTCTTGAGGGGTACTCACCATGGTTCAAATTTTATGGATAAACCAACAAACCATCCAACTACTGGCTCTTTCGGCAGTGATCTGCTTGTGCAAACCAAAGTTTCACCTGAAGCAGTATGGGGGGTGTTGGAATCAGGTTTCCACACCCTAAAGGAGAAATTAATGAAGTGGTCCTTAGTGAAACCCAATGTGAACTTATACAGATGTTTGCAATTAATGAATAGCAGTTTTACAAAAAAATTGTATTCATTAACAGAATGACATAGAGCTATTGTTCACCTCAATGTAGATAAACAAAGCATAAATCGATCTAGATCTCAACCAATGTAAAAACTTAACAAATCTATTTAACCATCAATAATCATGCATAATCAGATCATGTATCTTTGCACAATCATTAATAATTAACCAGAGAATGCGACCTTAAAAAAACATGACAATAAAAGATGCATAACATAGTGAACATCGCCAAAATTGTTCCTTCTATTATATTTCAAATTTGTCAGCCAATCCATCAGTTTTCCTTACAAAACCCCTCCGCACACATAGCCAGGGGAGTCCGCAAACAGCTAGGACTAGGTCTCCACACACACAGCCAAAATGAGCCTTTCAACCCAACCCAAAAACCTTTACAGATGTAAACAACTATCAGAACATCAATATCTCATAACACATATACCACTACTTATCTTAGACATACTCTATCTATTTATAGATGCCTAGCACATAGATACTATGGTCTAAAACCATGGTTTAACGCCAATTGTTTACATTTTAGCCCATTTACATCAAAATTGGAGACTTTGACCCACCCCAAATCCCTTTGACTCTATTTGCGTAGCGTGGACATACAAACATACAAAATTGTCTTTGAAACTCCCTTCCAATAGCTCCCTTTACACAGAGTACAAAATGGCGCTCTCATGCTCCTCTTCATTTTCTTCCTCTGAATCTCTGGAACGACGGTAAGACTTGGTTTTCGAAATTTTGACCATGTTTTTATCTTTTTCTATTTTTCGTTCTCTCCATTACATAATTTCTCTGTCCTTACATGATGGAATTCCTCTATTCTTACATGCTACTAAGCTACCCGTTCCTCGTATCGGTCTTCCAAAGTTGATGAACATGCTACACCCAGGTAATAAAATTTATTTTGTGCACAATAATTCTAGCTCTTGCAGTATTTTATTGTTTTTATCATTATGGACTTCCTATTTTTGTGAACATGGTTGTAGCGCTTCTACTTTGGCATCAGAAAGGATGCAATGGTGTAGGTGCATACTTAGATGAGCTCACTTCCTTGCAGGATTCTCAATCCTATTTAGGTGAGGAATCAAATGTTTACTTCTTATATCGTTCAATTACATTTTTCGATTACGTTAATTTCTTTGATTTGCTTTCAAATTTAGCCTTAAATTACCTATTACTGAGAACATATTTTCTCTTGATCTACATGTGTTCACTGCCCTTCACCATGGTTCCTCATTGCAATTGAAACGACACCGATTACTAGGATACACTAGCTCGGTAACTACGAAGTCGGTTCAAAATTTCCCTTACTGGGTTTGGCTTTTGATGGAAGTTCGGTGGATTTTCTAAGTGAAGGCATCCAACACTTTCTATTGCAATCATTATTATGAATGTTCTAAATATCAGTTTGTATAGTTCTTTAGGTTGATAGTTCGTTCTATTCCTTTCCTCTTCTTTTGTATTAAGGACTCATGATTAAGGCGTCTTTATCTTACTGCGGACACAATTATTATATTGATTAATTGTATAGATAATTCACTCTTAAGCGAGGATATTCATGTATTTCGTACTGAGAGAGAATTTATTGTTTTATTATAATTAAGAATTATCATCTTTTCCATTAGCGATTCGCATTGTGAATCCTATTACGTGCATTGAATTTTTGTAATATAATTTTATTCCTAGTGCTACACTGTGGTACACCATATTTAAATTTACCCGTATATTTATATTTTCACTGAGCTCATCCCCTATCATAATTTAATGAGTTACGATTTTCATAGCTACATATTTACACATGGGTAATAGAATGATTTATATGATTTAGTTTAATTTTCAATATTAATGCTTTAGTTCTAAAAACCGTTGAAACTGGTTTATTTCTTATCTACTACATGGATATCTCATACTTAGCATTATTCCAAATTCATCCGGTCCCATATTTCTCTTTTTAATTTAACCTTAATATATCGTTTAAATTGATTGTGTAAGTCAAAGGAATTCCCTATTTCCGACTAGGTATTTTTACATCTTGTAACTACATTGGACATATTTAAATCTGCATGCATTCTACTTGTCTTATGTGAGAAACAGTTCTCATGTAAATTTATTTCTAAACTTATTGTTATTTAAGCATTAATACCCGAATCCACATACTTTGTACTGCTATAATCTAGTTAGTTTTAATCCCAACTATCCTCTAATATATATTGTGCATTCACATGTTTTTATTCATGAATGATTCGAACACATTGCTTAGAATAGGTTTACCTTTATTTTTTTAACTCAAAATGGAACTAATGGGTTCCTAAATTATTGGAAAATGGCACCACAATTATTAAGCTAAACTAATTTTTGATACCTAATCCTTAGGATTTCGTGAAAATGTAAAATATTGTAAATAAAAAATAAAGAGAACTAAATATGAAGAGACAATAGGAGATGAATTCCATAAGTCACCCCCTCCATGTATATAATTATGTGCACCCTCATTTCAATTCAATTTAATTTTTTGTGGACTTTCCTCTTGGCTTGATGTGGTATCAGAACCAACTCTATTTCTAACATTCTTGCCCTTCTAACTCCCTCCTTCTTCTAACATTCCTGCCCTTCTAACTCCCTCCTTCTCCTCGCAAACCTGCCTCTCTACCTGCTCCTGGATGAATTGTCCCATATCCTACTGCAATTCTTGCATCTCCTCCATATGCCCTCCAATACGTTGTGTTCCAGATTTTATTTTCATTCAAACTCCGCCACCCGTCAGGTTGGCTCACCTGCATTGTAATAAATCTGCCTTACTAGTGGCCTCTACTATTTTGTTCCACTCAAAACTCACTTTCTTGGTCTTATTCAAGTGTTTTTGTTGATTTTGAATCAAGTTGCGGCATTTGAATGCAATATTTTATTTTTTCCTCATTCAAGAGAATATTTTTTTCTTTTAAATCAAGCTACAAAATTTGAGTGCCATTTTTGAAGACTTACTACAAAAGGATCAATTATCTTTCTCTTTGTGAACATAGCTTCAGATTTTGAGGGCTCGATTCGAAGAGTTGATCAATCTCAAGCATGTTTCCCAGTATTTTAAAATATTTTAAAATATTTAAGCTTGAGAGGCCAAAAATTCTTTTGTATTTAAAATCTTTGGACTAAACTAAACTAGATAGTTTGTTACAACGAATGTCGGAGGTCAATGCTACAATTTTTTTATCGATAAAAGAAATTTCTATATTAAATTCAATGTAGCTTTCCTATCGGTGATATAAGTAAATTTCGGTGCTAAAAAACTGAACTTCAGAGGTTGCAGGCATTGTTTCATGAAATTCATTGACTCATTGGTGCTCGGCCTTCTGCCTCCCCACAACTAGGTGGCCTCATGCTCCCCCAAACCTCCCGTCGCTCCCACTGCGCCAAGAACACTACTAAGACCATGGCCTTTCGGCCTCACACTAGTGCTCCATCAACATTGCTACACTGTTGGCCTCCATCAACTTGCATGCCCTCCCGTGGCTCCTTACCACCATCCCTCCACCTGTCTACCACTCAGTGCTCTCTTCGAGCCATACACGCAGTCTTAACCTCCTTCATATGCATAGTTCAACCCTCCCCCATATGCACATTTCAACCCTCCCCTGATCAAGCCCTCCCTTAGTTCAAACCTCCCCCAATGGAGCCCTCCGCAAGTTTGAAATTTCCCAAAATAAACCCTCCTCCAGTTATTACCTCTGCATTCTTTTCACCAAACTTTTGTTTTACATAGAAATTAAGTGCATAATT
Organism: Pinus albicaulis; assembly: GCA_034641835.2. Taxonomy (NCBI): domain Eukaryota; kingdom Viridiplantae; phylum Streptophyta; class Pinopsida; order Pinales; family Pinaceae; genus Pinus; species Pinus albicaulis. Next base: position 1,082,087,709 of record CM076577.1, on the reverse strand, counting down.
TAATTTTTTTTTAGCATGAGAATATTTATTTACAGTGGCAAAAAGTTAATTTTTTTACAAAATTCATTCACCCATATACATTACATGAACTATCCTAAATGGTCAAGGAATATTAAAAAACACAGTTTTTTAATGAGCTGTGGAAAGGATTTTTTGAAGGAGACTAAGAAAATACACCTGCAAAGCCTACAACAAACAAGGAGATCAACATTTGGGACAACAAAAACAATAAGAGGTGAGTCACCATATTGATTGCAACATATATAAATGAAGAGGTGAGTCACCATATTACACCATTTTCAAATTCCTATGAATCCTTAAGAAAAAATATAGAACTCTATTACTCAAATTCAAAACTAGAAGGTGTTTAGTTGATGATCAAATCATTCAGCCTTGAATTTAAAAATGATGACTCTTTTGCTTTCACATCAGAAGTAAGATATTTCATCCATGAAATTAAAAACACTAATGTTGAAATTGACATATCTCTCATATATTATGTCAAGGAATTGTATCACACTTACTCACATTATCTTGGGTCATTGCAAGAAAGTGGAAACCTCAAGGAGATTACCCTTGACTCCCTTGAGAAAAAGTTTGCAAAAAGAGAGAATGATTTTTGGAAAAGGATAACCCCTCAGTGTTTTAAAGAAGTTGTATGTCTTTCACATAGAGAAAATAATCATGCTCAATATTCTTCCTGAGGGAGAGGTGGCCAAAGAGGATGAGGAAGAAGAAATTTCAGAGGCAGGGGGGGTAGACAAGCCCAAAGTGAAAAATATGATCTTCATTGCATATGTTGCAATAGAGATTGACATGATGCATCCACCTGTAACTTGCCTTGGGATAGAATTGAGAAGGAAATAAATGAATCCAAAGGTAAAACTCATGACAAAGACAAATTTAAAGCACTTATATCCACTCATTATGTTGTACAACAGTGTAATATTGGAGTAACTGAAGACATGTTTAATGCTTCATTTGCTTCTTGGAGAAATGATTGGTTTCTCTATTTAGGAGAAACATTCCACATGACTTTTAGAAAATATTTTTTTTTAAGAATTTATAGACAAGGTTGATGGAGTAGTATACTTGTAGAAAAATATAAGCTGAAGCCATCAGGGCTTGTCACAATCAGGCTTAAGTTTCTTGGTCTTCCAGAATTTCTTCTACATGAGATCCTATACCTCCCAGAGTTGAGTAGAAACTTGTTGTATTTGGTCCACATATGCAAGAAAGGAAACTCCATTCATATGTTTGATGGTAAGGTTGAGGCCAGAAAATCATCAGATCACTCATTTTTCATGAGAAGGATAGAAGAAGGAAGACTCCTAAACCTGAAAGGTACCTCTGCTCATGCACAAAACTTTGCATTCAATTCCCACTATGATGAAGGTACATTCCAATCGAGTCTTTTATGTAATTCTATATTTGGACACTTGAACTATGACAACCTTTGATTGTTGAAGAAAAATGGTGTTATTGGTTTTCTTACAATTCCTAGGAAACTTAAGAAATGTGATGTTTGTATTCTAGGAAAGCATAGCAAACTGTCTCTTCATAATTCACATTATAGATCACATAGAAAACTGAGCTTATTCATTCAGATTTATGTGGCCCTGGGCATGCTCCTTCTGCAAATGGAAATAAATATATGATGACAATTAGTGATGACTACACCACAATGAGTTGGGTTTACTTGTTGAAGAAAAAATCTCATGCTTTTCAAACATTCAAGATATTTTATGCATGGATTGAAAATGATGCTCAAACTCATATTGGCTCTTTTCACAGTGATAATGGAAAAGAATACACTTCGAATGAATTTGAAAACTATCTTCGCATACATGGAATAAAACATCAAACAACCATTCTTTCTACTCCCCAAAAAAATGGTATAGCTGAAAGAATGAACATGGCAATTTTAAATATGGTATGTTCCATGATGTTTTTCAAGAATGTAAAATTTATTTTTTGGGATTATGAAATTATATGTGCTTTGTACATAAAAAATAGGTTTCCTTCTAATGCAATTAAAAATAAGACTCCTTATGAAATGTGGCATGGCTACATTCCTTCGGTAAAGAATCTCAAGGTCTTTGGTTACAACTGTTATGCTTTGATACCTATGGAACAAATAAATAAACTTGGTGAAAGATGTTAAAAATGTATATTTTTAGGATATTCCAATACCTCCAAAGGATATCATCTTTATGACGAAGTAAATAAGAAGTTTGTAGTATCTAGAGATGTCATATTTATTTAATATCCCAGGACTGACAATGTTGTTGAACAACATCTTGATCGCTTGGATATATTCGCACATGCAATCAAGAATTTGATAATCATATTCCACATCTTGAAGGAGGGATTTGTATACCAAATCAATACGTGGAATCATCTTTCGAAGCACTATCTCCCCCACATGAATATCCAGCCATGGATGACACTTTGAGTGATATGATGAAAATAATCGGGATACTGAATCTTGATTCAATCCAAACTCTATAAAATGAGCAGCTTGGGCCATCTTAGAAAGGTCCTCCAAAATGGATGACAAAGACACTTTAAAATGTTCTTCCTTATGAGGTCAGAAACATAGGAAGAAGAAGTTCCAGCAGGAAAAATGGAGGTGATGTAGATGATTTTGGTTCACCTATTGATATGGATGTTTCTTGTAATTGTGAACATAATTTTTCTATAGATCTTGAACCAACTTCCTTCAAAGAATCTTCTTATAATTATGAATGGAATAATCGATGCAAAAGGAGTTTGATGCCTTGATAAGGAATCGAACTTGGAATCTGGTTGATCCTCCATTGGGAACCAAAACAATTTGCTGCAAGTCGCTCTACAAGAACAAGTACAAATTTGATGGCTCACTTGTTAAATACAAATCCAAGCTTGTGGAAAAAGGCTTTTTACAAAAATAAGGGGTCGGTTATAAGGATACTTTTTGCCCCATGCCAAAATGGGCTACCATCTAGAAACTCTTTTCTTTGGTAGCTCATAATGGTTGTAAAGTCCACTAGATGGATGTAAAAATTGCTTTCTTGAATGGAGATCTAAAGCAGAATGTTTTTATGTCTAAGCCAAAAGGATTTGTTGTGAAGGGATAAGAACACAAAGTATGAAAGCTTTTAAAATCATTGTATGGCCTCAAGAAAGCACCGCGATCCTAGTATGAGAAGTTAATTGCGCATCTTATCAAACTTAACTTCAAACATTATGATATTGATGATGCAACTTTGTTTGTCAATAAATATTAAAAAAAATGTTGTATACCTTTTGGTGTATTTACATGATCTTTTGATGGCAAGGAACAATGGGAGTTATATTGCATCCATAAAGAAGGAATTGAGGAAAGGTTTTGAAATGACTGATTTGGCCTATCTTCGCTACTATCTTCATATTGAAGTGACTCAACACTCTATGTTTATATTCCTCTCCCAGAAGAAGTACATTGGATATCTATTAAACGTTTCTGGCATGGATGAGTGCAATCCTTCGACCACTCTGATGGAAAAAAACTCCAAGCTCACATCGATTGAAGGGAAATAATTTTAGGATGCAACGAAGTATAGAAAGCTCGTAGGAAGTCTCATATACCTAACTGCTACCAGACCAGACATCTCATTTGTTGATGGAATCCTCTCCAGGTTTATGAAAAAGCCTTATGAGGTACATTGGTTTGCTGCAAAAAGAGTTCTAAAGCACTTGAAATGGACTCAAGAAATTTGGATTCAAGTATACACAAGTGGAAAAATTCATCTTGATTAGATATTTTGATTCAGACTTTGATGGAGACAAGGAAACTGGGGTATCTACTTTAGGTTATACTATGAGTCTTAGATCAAGAGTTGTCCCTTGGAGATAATGCAAACAACTAGTTCCAACATGTTCCACAATTGAGGCAGAATATATGGAAACAACTGAAGCAACAAAGGGAATTGTGTGGCTCAGGAAAATTCTGGAAAACTTGCATATGAAACAAGTGCATTCAGCTCCACTCATGATGGACAACAATTCTGCAACAAAGTTGTCCAAGAACCCGAAGTTCCATGATCGAACAAAGAACATAAATACAAAATACCATCTGATTCGACATCATGTTGAAGCTAAGACAATCTATCTACGCCATTGTTCGACAAATGAGTAGATTACAGACGTCTTCACCAAAGTTCTTGGAAGAGAAAATTTTGAAAGATTCAAAACAATGCTTGTACTCACCAACATCCTTTCAGATTAAGGGGGAGAATGTTGACACCTGATCCTTGGGATTGGATGAAAATGTAAAATATTGTAAATAGAAAATCAGGAGAATGAAATATGAAGAGACAATGGGAGATGAGTCTCATAAGTCACTCCCTCCATGTATATAATTATGTGCACCCTCAATTCAATTCAATTCATTTTTTGGTGGAGTTATGTCGTGGTCTAACACTAATCAATTCTGACTACTATTACCAGTCGAGATCTCGGGGTTTACTGCAGATTTATTTAGGACAAATAAATTGGATATAAATATATTTTCCCTTCTTTTCTTTCGTCAAAAACACTTGTACCACTACTACAATAAAGTATATAAGATATTATCTTTCTCACTCCTAATTTCAGTTTCATGAGACTATTTTAATTTTATCTTCTATTTTTTTATTGACAATTCAAATTACTAAAAGTTACACAACATATTGTACTAATAAAATATTTTCATGTTAAAAAAATAAAAAATTTGATTTACCAACATACTCACTTTTGATTTCATAATACATGTCGCTCATTAATAACCCAAAATTTCATTATTTCATTCAATACAGAAATAAATAATTCTCTATTTTTCCATAATACATGTCACTCAATAATAACCCATAATTTCATTATTGCATTCAATAAGTAAAAATATAATTATGTATTTTTCCATATTCATCATAAACAACATATACCTCTAAGAATCAATATGACAAAGATATTCTAACTAGAATTCCCGATGGAAGTGTACTTAGTAATTATGCCTATAGGCATTTTATTGTGGGATCAGTGTTCAAAATTGAACACGTCAGTGCCCTTCAAGAGGCCTCCAACACGTCAGAGAAGTGTTAACGTGATTTTACGAGTCAAAAAAAAAAAAATTATGATTTTTACAAGTTTCAAAAAAATTTAAACTATATTTTAAAATGCCCTATGAAGGGCTACCAGTCTGCTGGACATTTCTGAAAATTTAAATTAGTGAGGAGTTGAAGCCTATCCAACAAATAGATTCTAGAGTACACTACACACTACTACAAGGGTTGTTGAAGCAATAAATAAAATTTAATAGAGTATGAGGTTGTTGCATCGAATAGTCATAATGGCGCGCTGCAAGTCTACTTTTTTTCCCTTGTCTAGATTTTCTTACCAATTTTTTCATCCAATTGAAAAACTGGGAGAAATAGGGAGAGCCTATTTTGCATGTAGCAGTGGGTCTTCCTCAGCTCGAATATTCAAAATTTCAAATAGGGTGAATCTCTAGTTAGCGAGGTCATATAGTTCTTATCCAGTTAGCGAGTTCAGTTTTCCATCCAGATAGTCTGCTTCCCTCGTCTAAATTTCACAGAGGTATTCTTCCATGATGAGTCTCTGGATTGTGTTTCTTTTTGGATTGTGTTACCGGCATGCTCATTGGGCAGTTCTTCATTCTATGTCCTGGATCTCACAATAGCGACTCATCATAGATAGAATCCAAGCTCTCTCTGGTATTGAATGGTTGATAAGTTCTACATGTAGATTCATAGGTATTTTTCCGACTTTGAACATATTTTTATTTTCTCTATTTTATTTTGTTTGTTTAAAATTAGAGCCACTAAACGATGGTCTCTTCTACCATTTTTTTAAATTTACAATTAAGAAACAAAATTACAAAACACATTTAAGTATATATGTATAATTATAGAGTGAAGTGAGATCCTAAAGTGATAATGGATTTTTCCAAAAATAGGGTCTTTTGTTACACAAGAAAGACAAACAGAAAGATATTCCAGAGTTTTGGCCTTTGAGAATGCATTAATTCTAAGTTAGCATTACCCATGGAATCCTTGATCCGTTTGTCCCATTCTTATCCAACCAAATGGATTTCATTAAATTGCAGTGTAAAATGGTATGTGTTTTCTTTTGGTTGACGAACCCAAAAAACATTTTTGTACGAAAATTTGTAGTCTATGTGTGTTTAATGTTAGAAAAGTTGCAATACACAAACAAATATGCCAATATTGAAGATCTATAAAGGGATTTGATGAAAAGTTATATTTTTTGTTTGTTTTGGGCCGAGGTGAAATTTATAATGGGTAGTAAAATTTCTCTAATTTCAATGTGGTAAAAATAAACTTTGATGTAAAATTTAGAATAAATATCCTTGGTGGCTTCTAATTACTCTGCATTTGAAGATATTTTAATGATAATAAAGCTCAGCCAGTGCAAATAAAAATAGATTCAAAATTAAAGAATTACAAAACAAAACAACAACAACAACATTTTCTTGATATACATTTCAATAGTAACTACACCAAATACTTTAATTTTGAAGGCTAAAAAAGAAGTATGGCTTTAAAAAATCATATGAACTCTGGAATAAAATTAGCCCTATTTAAATCTTGAAAATCTTGTTCTTCACCATTGTTCACCCATTGATTTTCGATTCTTTCATAATTAATGTGTTTCTTTCTATTTCGTGCACAATCTTTTGGATGATGAAGAAATATGGCAGCTAAAAGTTGCCTAAAACAAGGAAAATGAAGAAAATGATTATTTTTTGGTCATTCCTATTATCATAAAGATTTTGTGTGTTTCATTTGACTACATCATGTTGATCCAACCATAGATTTGTGAAAATTAAATAATACCTCATAATATATTCTAATGGTAAAATTTCTTATTGGAATTGTTAAGATAAAAGGAATATCTCATAATATATTCCAATGGTAAAAGTTTTTGTTGTGTGGGTTGTATAGCAATCAAATTTATGGAATGAGATGCTTTCGAATTTTTATTTTTCTGATTTATGGAGATCGATGTTTTTTATAATAAAATTTATGGAAAGAGATGTTTTTGAATTTTTAGTTTTCTAATTTATGGTGATGGATGTTTTTATCTATTTTTCAAATATAATAATTTACAATAATTTGACATGAGAGCTTTTCACTTGGAACAAAAGAAGAAACTAAATTTATTCAATACAAGTTATAAAAAACAAAAGACTGTGACTATGGCTAGTTTTAATATTAATTTTTAAATATTTAGAAAAACACTATTTATTTATTTTTATGAAAATTTTATTTAATATACATTTTTCATTAAAAGTGCAAATTTTTTATGACTTTTCATTTTTGAAGGATTAGATAAATATATTCCCTTCAAAATTAAATTAAGACTAGCCCTTCAAATTTGATCACTGTGTGGGAGTTCTATTTTGTGACACTGTTGAGATTCATCATCCTGAACAGCTGGCGCACGAATCTCAACAGTGTTGCAGTCTTGTCTCATCTTATCTGTTGCCAAGTATTGTGACATCGGGATTCCTTCTGCATCAACAGTCTCAATCCATCTACCAAATCAACGGTTGTTGAATGGTACCGTTATGGTAAATGAATGCAAGGCAGAGGAGGGTTTCATTCCTTTCCATTTGCATTGCTTGGATGGAGGGTCACCGCCTCTACAACACTGGTTTCTACCTTCAAATAGCAACAGGCAAATAGCTTTCATTACTTGCCATTTTCGTTTCTCGGATAGAGGGTCACCGCCTCTGCAACCCTAGTTTCTGCCTTAAAATAGCAACAACCTTGAAATAGCAACAGGTAAGTACCTTTATATAATATGCCAAACACATTAATCTGCATGTTCAGCCCTTTTTCACTCACCCAGGTTTCTACTTATTCCAGGCAAGATGTCGACCTTTAGATTTTCTTCTCAGGGTTTCAGTTCATGTGTTTCAGTCCATGGTATCACAGAGAACGTAAGGTATTGGCCGGATAATTTCAGTAGTGAGTAAGGCCGCTTTAGTTTTCTTGTTATTGAGAAAATTTTATCTCTGCAAGAGGGTAATGGATGTCTTTGTCCATATGCAGCTATCAGGTAAATCCTACATGCTCCAACGCAGGTAAATCCTATAGTTATTCCCCTTTAAATCTAAGTTCTTTACTATCTGGAAACTATCTAATGGATGAATTTTTTTTAATAGGTGATGATATTTGGACCCACGTGTGCCTCAATTCTTCAGTCAACTGAATTTTCTTTTCTCCTCAAATTGTCTCTCTATTTCACATGTATTTCGGATCATCTTCTACTTGGCTAAAAATGTTGACTGGGGTTCCATCGCTTTAGTTGACCGCAATGCTTATATAACTAGGACCTTCATTGATTATGATTGTAATAAATTAAGATTTCTTTCAGACTTTTAGTTGTTCCTATTTTGTTTCAAATACTGGCGATTTCATCCATTCGGGGTCATCCCAAGAATATTTGTATTATTTCTTTTAAATTCGCAAGGAACAAGATTGTTAGCTCTTATTTCTCTGAATTGAGCATCAACATTTATAGGCCATACCCTATAAGGGTTTTTTTTGTGAATGGTTATAAACCCCAGTTTTTCTATTTTCACATTCTAAAGCCTGATTATGGTGGTTTGATATGACAGTGCTCTATTTAATGTTTCACTTAGTTGAATCGTGTGTTTAAAATATTTTCATTAGTTTTAACTTCATTTTGTTTGATTTTATTAGACATTTGTAGTATAGAAATATGTATAGTTTTTCTGCAACATTTAAGAGTTTGATTATTGTTAATGGACATGGAAATATGTGTAGGGTTTTAGCAAATTTTTATGGAGCATTTAAGCATTTGTTACTGTTTAATTCTAGAAAAGAACTTGCATAATTCTGAATAACTTCTAGCTCTAATTACAGTACTTTAACACGCTTAGAAGCTTTCACTTCAGTTTCGTGCAATGTATCATTTTTCTTCTGCAATTCCTGAAAACACTTTTATAGCTCATTATAATTGTCCACTAATGACTGTCTTAGTGTATTGAATTCCTCAACTAATCCTTTCCCTTTAGTGATGACAAGACTAAGATTTTCTCGGACTGATGACAATTTTATTTCTATCTGCTCAAGATCAGTTCTCATTTTTATGTTATCCATGCTCATTTCTTTAAGATTCTCATCAAATTTATATAAACAGTCCTTCAATTCCTTAATTTGTTCTTCATGTTGAATTTTAATTGAACTCATTACGTTTAATTCTTCATTTAACTGGTCTACTTCCTTTTCTTTGTAACTGAAGGCTTCTATGAGGAATACATCCAAAGAAAGTGTAGGTTCTGTTTTCAACAAGTTTCCATATAATTAGAAACAAGCTCAAGTAAGAATTTATGAACCAGGCTCACTTGTGAAAAATTTACCTTGTACTTCTCAATAAGAAAAAGGAGGCTTGTCTCCAGATAAGTCATTCTCTCCGAGCAAGGAACAACTTCCAAAGTCTCATCTCGAATGACTTCCTGAATGGCAGCTATTAACTTCTCTATGGTAGTGTCAAACTCGTGTTTCAAGTCAGAATGAAATTCTGAAGAGGCTTTCATTAATGTTTCCTTTTCTAAAAGAGATTTCTTAAGGGCATCTACCCCCAAATATAAAGAATCTCTTTCATTTTCATTTTGAGCTTCTTGAAAAGCCATTTCATAGCATTTTTCATTCAGTATTGTGCACTTACCACCAATCTCTTCAAGTTGTGCACATTTCTAAGATAGCTCAACAAACTTAACATTCATATCTTGAATAACTTTGTCCTTTGAAAAAAAAACAGACTCAAGTTCTCTTATAGTGGGTTCAAAATGCGATCTCTCATCCAATGCTTTCTTCAATTGTTTCATGAACTTGCTACAGTCATCAACCAGGATGTCCAACGCCACAAAAGATTGTATGTTTTCTTCTCCAACTTCACTAGACTCTGCATCCCACAGATGATCAACTAGCTCTTCACTATGCCCATTCATCCTCTCTTGCTACTGGACTAACTTTCTAATCTGATCATGGGTAGTAGAAAGTTGTTGTAGATCTGAATCTCTCTCCTCCTCCATCAAAGAAACTCAGTTTTTCAAATGAATTTTTCATTTCTGAAATGTCTAAACTATGGAATTCAAATATTACCTGCAAGATTGTACATTCTGCAAGATTTTTTACTACAATACCCATAGCAGTAGCAATCTGAAAATAAATATTTGAGATTTCTAATTCATTAATAGATTTAGATGGTTGAATGGTTTCCTCATTGTTTTCTCCCCTATGAATTGTTGAATTTTGGCAATCAGATTTCTGAACACCCAATGATGTTTCTTGGTCAGTATACTCCCCATGCAATGGTTCTGTTTGACTCTGCAACAAATCTGAGTCACATCTTGTCTTAGGGATAGGTAGAAATCCTTCACCCCCCACCTCTATTAACATATGTCTATGCTTTTTCACATTTCTTGCAAAGTTCACATTTTTTGATGTAGCTTTATGAAGCTCAAGTACCATATCCTTCAATTGCTTATCATGTTCTGATTTTTCATCTTGCCTCCTTCATAAATATTCCTTGCACTCATATATCTCCATATAAAGTTTGGCATTCTCCTCGGAGAATCAACTCCTTTCTTCTTCAAGTTTTTTTGTGGAAATATGCTTCTTTTTTCATTATCTCCAGCTCAACTCTCACTACATGAAGATCCTCAGATAGCTCTGCTCTCTCATTTTCTATTTTTTTCCCAAGACCTTGAATTCATCAAGATCATTCATTTCTTTAATCTTTTCAGCCTTTACTTCATGCATTTTATCATTAATTTGAGATACTCGACCATTAATTTCATGAGTCAGCTGCCTTGTTCTCATAGTTTTTGTATTGAGTTTTTCTTCTTGAACCATTGTAGAACATGTCTCCAGCTTATAGCATTCATAATCTCTTGTGATCTATTCTTTATCTTTAATTGTTTCATTTATAATAGGTCTCATTTCAGAGCATTCATTTCTTACAATCTTATTTTCTTGTTGTCTTTGCCATGTTCTTTGCATGCTCATCCAGTTGAGTTAAAAGATTGTTTTTTTTATCGTTGAGACTTTGTACCTGAGTTCTGATCTTTTCTAAAATTTCAATATATTCTTCTTCTCTGCCCTTGGCTCTCTTGATAAATATTTCAACTTCAACTTCAAGACGAGCCTTGCCTTCTTCGGTTTCACCCATTGATTCCACTCCTAGGTTTTGTTCCACTTCCTTAAGAGGAAGAAGTGAAAGATGACTGGATAGAGGAAGAGCCTCTTGGAGAAGATGCGCCAGTGCGCACTACAAAAATATTGGTTAGGTAGTTTAATTGTAATAAAAATCTGAAGATCTTCAATAATGAAGCTCGAGGTCTTTTCATTTTTTTCCAAGTAAACACAATTTTTCCTCATTTTCTGTGCAATGCAATCTTAACAGTAGTCTAAAGATCATCGACAATGAAGCTCCAGGTCTTTTCATTTTTTTCCAAGTAAACACAAATTTTCCTCATGAATAATATGTTTTTTATTAATTTGTTCATTACTTATTCCATTCTCTAAATACTTTTAATTTGGATAGAAAAAAATACACAACAAGAATGATTCATCAACACTTCTATTAGCATGTCTTTTCACCCTTTTGGTGCAGATTCTAGTATTACACGTTTTCACTACCCAACCGTGAATTGTAATCCAGTATTCCACGAGTTCATCCTCATACAAAGATGATATTGCCTACAGGTTCAACCACCTTCGTTGAGTCATTTTCTAGATATTTCATACATTTTTTTCATGACATATGTTTTCATTAGCGGTGTCTAGCTTTTGTGGTCTTCAACCACCACTTTTGTAGGTTTTTCTTTGAAAGATACCTTTTATCTCCGAAGATGTTTTATGTTTATCCAGGTTTAAAATATTTCTCAGCTTAAACATTTTAATGAACTTTTCTCTACCATTAGTTAAATTTATCTGGAATTCTTATCATAAAATAATTATCCAATTTCATTTACCAATAAAATTTTATTTTATATTTTTTATATTTTTATTTTAAGTTTCAAATTCTCAAATACATACATTCCATTTATTTTTTTATTAATAAATATTCATTTATATAATTATTGAAATATACTTCTTAAATTTTCCGCCTGAACATGTCTGAATCTAACAAAAAAAAAATATTACAATAACAGATGCTTATTACAAACCCATTGGATTAAAGCCATTGTCAAAATGTTGACCATGCCATGTAAATTCTTGTCTCACTAGGTTAATCTACGAATCACGCGAGACTCACTGAAACGACATGAACTGGAACCTAATTGAGCAGCAAATGGCTGAGTATTCATCTGAGAAGTTGTAGTCATATGGGTGATTGATTGGTGTAGTGATGGCCTCAGAAGGAAACTCTGCTAGAGTTTCGTGGGTAAGTAGTTGTACTAATTCTCATTCGAAATGGATACAATTCATGGAAAATTTTAAGGGCTAATATTTGCAAGTGGGCTAATTTTTCATGTTTTTTCAAAAATTTAAATTTTCCAATTTCCATTTTTTTCTAAAAATTACTCGCCCACATTTTATAGTACAAAATTATTTTACCTTAAAAATTTCTCATATTTTATATATACTAATATAAAATCATTATAAATATAAATATTTTTGCAAAAATATCACCAAATATTTTACAATTTGCATATTAGGGACAAGTAAGATTCGCCAAGGTTTCTAAACTTTAAGATAAACTTCCATCCTTAAAATTTTCCCTAATACAATTCCCCTTGAGCCTCTTTTTTTATATATATATAATTATATTTATGCTCATAAGAACGCGGAGGAGGGCCACCCCATGGGCTCTGTCCGGAAGAAATAGGCTAGATTATCTTTGGTATAAGAGGATTCTGGTAAAGAGTTATATTTATGTTTATACGAAGAGGAAGAAGAATATGGTTTACCATTGTAATAAGTGTTTTCTAATTCTAATTTTTTAGAATTATATATATATATATATATATATATATATATATATATATATATATATATATATATATATATATATGGGTTAATTTTCTTGTTATATGTATAAATATAAATAGATAATCACCTAATATTTAAAAAATATTAATAACAAATATAACTATATCATATAAATATATATTTTATATCTTTTAAGTCATATATTTATTAAAATATTGCAATGTCAACTGTATTGATGATGATAATAATAATGGTGGTTAACATCTATTGAGACCAATCTTTAAAAAAAATTATTTAATTTAATTTAAAATTTTATTCTTATGCTCAAAAATTAATTTATTGTTTCTGATTGATAAAATGAAAATATTTAATAAATAAAAAATATCAACTCTAACTAACTAACAAAAAAAAATTGAACATACAAACTATGCATAAACTCTCATAGTGTATCGAATCTATGGGGATCTCTGGCGTTGGAGAAATCTGGCTCACGAGACCACAAATTTCAATGGAATGGAGCATTATAAAATATTATAAATCAATCATGCATTAGCAATACTGCAGAAAGGAATAACGTGATTTTTCTTTCCTAAAAATTTTGCTCGATTAAGAATAGAAAAATTTTAATTAGGCCGATAGGCCTTCTCTTTTGAAAGAGAACTAGTTTTTCATCGTCAACATTTTTAATGTCCCACTAACACATGTTCTCTGATAGTTTTAATCTTTAGCTGAAAGTTGTTGGCTGACACCTGTTCTGATCGGTTGAGTTGCCTGACACCTGTTCCGATCGGTTGGAAAAAACCGGAGTTGAAGGTTCTTGGCAGCAACGTGCAGGACGAGACACAATGGCAGCAGGTCGCGACTGCTTGTTTTGGGAGAGTGGACACCGAGGTCTTATCCGGCGGTATCGTGTGCAGAAATGACTGCATAACCCGCGAAGGCAACACTGAGAGTTCTTGTGGGCAGAGAATAACTTCTGAGGTTGTGGGGCTACTGCATTGGTGGAGATTGTTGGATCTAGCCAAATCGTCGTTGCTAACTGCGGCGATTCCCAGGCCATATTATTGCGAGGCGGTAGGCCTGTCGTTTTACCTGAAGATAACAAGGTATCTTTCCTTTTTGTTTAAGAATAAATGAAAAGCAGTGCAGTTTATGATTGAATTTTGAATCTTGTATTTCGGAAGAACAAATAGCACTCTGGTGTGTTTCTTGGAAATAGATAGCTCTCTGGTGATCTCAAGCCCTGTAGGGACACTCCAAAAACTGATGTTCGATTGTTGAATCTTGTTTCTTGGAAATAAATAGCACATGGACTAGCAGAAGTAACAGGAGAGAACGATGAAGGCCAAAAGCTTCGAGATGGGCCGTTTGGAGATGTGTTGAGGTCCACATAGGTATAGTTAGATCTTTTCATTTTTTAGAAGACATGCAACATTATTGTATTTCCATAAATAGTAGACTTCAAAATCTGTGTAGTCACGCCTGTTTCAGACTCCACTCCGGCTGTTCAGAAAGATCACGCAGCAGTACAACGGTAAAATCCATGGCCCTTCAATCCCAAAAAAAATCCCCAAATACACCAAGAATTCAGATCAATCAACCTCTATAATTTGTCTTAAATTTATTCAGTTCAATCAACTTCCCTAATTTCTCTTAAATTTCTTCAAATAAATACACATTACTAAAATTTACTGATCTTGCACCTTGTGAGCCAGAGTATGGCTCTTGTGCAGCTCAATGGCTTCTTTGCCGTTCCTTCTGCAACTTCTTTGCAGACAATTTCTTATAGGAATTTGTATTCAGATTTACCAGACCCGCAGATTTCCTCCAGTCGGTGAGAATAAAATATAATTATTCTATCAGGGATTCAACCTACAATTACAATAAGAAGTCTTCCCAGTTCTTTGAAAAGCAAATTCTGTAATTCACAATATCATTCAAAAAGCTTACGTGTTAGTAACGGATATTTATTGAGTTCGTTACTTAACCCAAAAATATTACTTAACGCTTATAAATTTGACCTAATTTGAACATATTTAGATGGTCGATTTCTGGAATATCTCTAAAATTTCACAGACAACAGCGAATTCAAATAATTTAATTATCTATCCAGTGGATTCCCAAATATTCCCACTTAACATCCACTCCTCTATAGCTACTCTTATAAATGTAGATTATTCAAACTGTATATTTCTGAAATATCCCGAAATCCTATGAACAGAAACCAGCTCAAATAATTTAAGCCTCTGCTATCCATGGGATACCCAAATATTTCCGATATAAATCAAAACACCTACAAAAAAATGGCTAGAGATTTTTAACAATATGAAAATATATCACTGTAACTCTGAATATCCCTTAAAATAAAATTGGGAGTTTCTATTTAAAATCCTGCAAATATGAATTTTCTTGAAGCTGAAACAAATAATCTCCCTGCTAAGATTGTTTACCTGAATGTTTCCCTGAATATCTGATCTTATAACGGCCATAGAAGGTCCGAGTTTATCTGCAACACAGGGTTTTTCTTTTGTTCTGTAAAATCCCTATCAGGGGAAGTAATAAACTCATACACAAAAAGCCAAGGATCCCCTGAAGGGGAGGAAGGAATCAAAAAGAAAATGCAGATTTGAAGAGTATTTACACTACATTACATCTAAACCGCTGGTGTTGTTGGAGAGGCAGCTGGTCGTTTTCTGCATTTTTTTTAGTATATTGCTGAGCTCTGTTCGTCCTTTTTCTATGTAAAGTCAGGACAACTATGGGAAAATTTGTCAAGAGGAAATGTCAGCTCTTGATCGAACACCATCCTGAAGCAAAGCCAACAACACTAACAGAGTATGGCAGTGGAATCCTTTTGTCAAGATTTGGAAAAGCCAATGCAATCTCAGTTGGGAGGTGGCCACAATAGATTTTGTTTTAGTCGACAATTTTGACCTTGTTTTGAATCTTAACTTTTTTTGGTGAACGTCTTTTGAATATTGATACAATTCCCCGGAACCAGGGGACAAACCTCTTAGAATTCAATTAACATTCCAATTACGCCAAGCCCAGGGGTTGCAAACCCAAATTATAAAATGACATATGGGATTCGTATATTTGCGTTATGTTAGAGCTTTGCGATATTTGGAAGTGGAAGAAAATGGAGTTGGGAGCACAGATAGCCTCGAAGGAAGCACAAGACCTGTAGATGGAGGTGATGGTTAATGGAGTGGAGAATGAAGAGGGCGATGTTTTAAAAGGAAACAAACCGCATGCTCACTTTCATGGCAGCAACTTCAACCTGGTTGACTCCTTAGATTTGGAGTCGAGTACAGTTTCTGGAATGGATGCTCATGGCTCGGTCGGTATCAATAATAAAATGAACTCATATATATTATATTGTATCCTTGAGGTTTTTTTTATATCTCTAGGATTTTATTATAGTTCGTGTGATGGGATCATATCAAATGCATTATTGCTAACTATGTTACAAGAAGATATAAACAAGAAGTTCTTACAATCTATGCACAAGAAGAGAGAAACATATGTTAGTAGTAGCACAACGTCCATGGATTATAAGTTTTTTTGAAACCATATTTAAAAATGTAGAATTCCCATTATCTGGCTTCCTCAGTTTGCGAAAATTAAGAATAATGCAATTAAAAGTTTCTACTTAACCTGATGTTCAAGACAAAGCTTGATCGTGGTGTTTAGTCAATTAGTTTATAATTAGAGCTTCTTGTTGTTGTTTTTGCAGAATCTGGTCACAGTGGCCTCCATTCTCCAACTGGCCTTTCAGAGTATTGAGATGGTTTATGGGAACATAGGAACTTCTTCCCCTTGATGTGTTTGCTAGCACTTTCAGAGATCCATCATCCAGATGATGATCTTGGTGCTCTGTCTCTCATAATATTCTCGGTCACTCTTTTGCCACTGCTCAAATACGTTTACATTGTACTTTGGGCCAATTATAACGGTGATGTATGTAATATGAACCAAAATACGATTTTCAACGTTAATTTTCTCTTTGTATTCTGGATATAAGCTGATATAAGCTTATTGTGAAGATTAATGAGATGGCAGGTGGGATTTTTGCACCTTATTCCTTTATATGCCGCCATGCAAAAGTGAGTGTCGTGAGGATAGGGAACTTTCATCATATAAACTTGCAGTGCCCAGTAAACAGCTCAAAAGAGCTTTGAAAATAACAATAAAATTTTAGAAAAAAGAAATGCAGCTAAAACAATTTTGCTCATACTCGCCCTTCTTGGTACCTCCATGGTTATTGGAGATGGTGTGCTCACTCCTTGTATCGAAGGTATTATTCATCATACATATTATCCATTTTATAAATACAAATTTCCCTGTGTTTAGATATTTTGATCCAGTTACTAAAATGGTAAATTTTGGCAAAATCTAATGGCTTCTAATGGCTTCCTCCAGGGACAGTAAAACACATAATACTTCATGTTAATATTGAGATAATAGATCGGTTTTAAATAGGGCTGGTTATTTTTTTTTTTAAATGAGTTGTCCCTAGGCAGCCATTCTACAGTCTTGTGGCTCAATTTTCCAAACACAGGATACTTCAGGTTAATATTGAGATAATAGATCTGTTTTAAATAGGGCTGGTTAAATTGTTGTTTAAATGAGCTGTCCTCCTGCAGCCATTCTACAGTCTTGTGGCTCAATTTTCCAAAAGTTCAACACCTTACTATTCAAAGAATAGCAACAATAGCAACAAATATTTTATCAATTTTCACGTTACTATTCAAAGAATATCAACAATAACAACAAATATTTGATCAATTTGCACACATTATACGTTGAGAAAAAATAGCAATTTGTAAACACATATATTTGGAAGGTGCAATGTTCTTGCTTTTAGACGGAGATTTTTTCCTCATGGCTATTAATTCAAGACAATTAAGTATTTTATTTAGGTCAACATACTACGCAACAATTTTGGTCAAAGGTTTAGTCATATTGTAATGCTCTAAAGAATTTGATACTCTTATCAGATGGTTTTTATCAATATTTTACCAATGAAGAGGTGGTTAACCATGTCATCTTATCCAGATGGAGATCCTGCCCAACAACTTGTTGAAGAGGTCCTCTTTGGTGCAGCAAAGAAAGCTGGTAAGGAGACTTAAATGCTTGGAAATAGCTTGAAATAAAGTTATTTCAATAGTAGTGCTATATGGCGTGTAGAGGCCTCTACCGTTGTATTTGATGGAAATGGAAAGCTGCAAGTGTTCATCTCTAAAATTTTGCCCTTATTTTGCAATGTTGTTGTTGATAGCTTGGTTTCTTTTTTCCATGGATGCTACATGGAGATACCCTTTTAAAATGATTCAACGGCCTCCTTTTCCATTCCACTGGCAAATTACCCATAACGAAAATGAATATATTTTCTGAGAAATCTTAAATTTGCACCAACTTTTTTTTCTGTCAATGTTCATGAAACTGAACATCAATTTTTCAGGATGCCATTACAGCTTATGTAATATTTACATTGGAATTTGAGTATGATGGGAATACAGGGCTGCAACGATGCAAATGAATATACCTCTTGCAATGGTAAACTTTGGAGGATTATGTTACCTAATTAGAAACATTAAACTAATAAATTATATGAAGATTGCATGCTTTCAAAGTTTGCATGTAGTGAAGGATCAGATAAGATGGCAAGGCAAAACAGGAACTGACTTCACTGTTACATTGACAAAATCTCCTTCATCTCAAAAACTACAATTACTTAAAATTAATAATTAACAAATGATACTCCTATCGGCCTCTCCTTGCACCTCCTGGGGCAACTGCTAGTATATATATATAGATATGAATTCCATAAAATATTTTATGGAAAAGGAATGAGTGGACATACACATTTTCTCAAAAAATACGTAAAATAATGTTCTCAGTGTGAATTATAAGCCATTCGAAACAAACCATATATCTATAAATTTCATCAAAATTGATTTTTTTTTAATAGAAATGTTTCCATCAACTTTATTATAATTGTTTGAAGAAGTAGTTGTTTGAAAAAGTAGATGACATTATGTGTGAGATCCACTAACACACAAAATAAAATAAAAATTTCTTTTACTTTACCAAAAAGCAAATAGAATATCTTTTTACGTTGGATAAGATTCGTATACAGATAATTGCATTAACCAAAATCGAATAAATAATTATGTCTTGCTACTAATAAAAAACCATTAGTTACAAAACCACATGTTAAACAAAATATATATGGATTATCGAATAATTATTGATTATCAGATTCTTGGTCTGAATTTATTGCATCTCCGTAACACTTGTCAGCTGGTTTATTAGTGATACAAATGTATAGTACTGGTTACATTTATGTGTTGAATTCAATTTCGGATTTCCACGACAACTGTAAGATATTCACAGTCTCTATGGAGATTACAATGTACTATGCCTTGGATCTATGCCGTCGATCTGTTTTTGGGTAATCAAGGGCTTAGAATTAGGCGAGAGCCCTACCTGGTAACGTCGCCAAACCCTAGATCAACTCCTTGGCATTATTCCTCATGTTATTTTCTCTCCACGAAGTGTTGGTTCACAAAGAGTTGCTCCCAACATGATTTCAGAGTTCTGCTGCAGTGGAAGATATGGCTATCCATGAGGACGCCGAGCCCAGCTCGGATATGAAGGAATTTTAACATTTTAAAATGACTTTGCTATCAAAGCTTTCACTCGTTCCATTGCATCAAGTTCTCTTCCTATTTCTTCTTTTAGGTTACTGTATTTTTTTTTTTTTATTCACTGTAGTTCTCATTTTATTTAGGCCTTCGGCTTGCCCGTGAAGTAGAGTATTAACTATTTGTATTTCTTTAATAATTTCTCGGTCGAGCAACTTTACAGTGAAGGTGGCATCCCTTTCTCCTTTGATGTTCTTCTCAAGTATACGCAAGCTTTGAAATTATGTTTTTCCCTTTTGTTCACTTTTTTTAAATCTTAATTTTCTTGCACCACATTAATTATTTTCGTGCCTAATTTGATTTACAGGTATGCTCCCAAAACCCTATCGCAACCTCCTCCGCAGAAATACTCAGTTATGCTAAGTTCTGCTCTTACCTTCTCCGCCCAGAATTTCGCCAGGTATGCCTCGAGAAAATTTTCCCACACGATCTAGGTGTTGAATTACATTCACGAGTTTCGACCTTCTAACTAGAAGGTTCCGAAATCGCTTTTCTAGGTTTGTTGTTCCTCAAAGGAACATTATTGTAGCAAGATTTAGAATTTTAACTGATTTTTCTCTCTATGGAATCCCTGTAAAGTTTTTAAAGGGATTTATTTTCTTTTGTTAAAAATTTAAAGCTTGGAATCATTTATTACAACTTTTATGACATTGTGGGTTTAATCCCTTATCATTCAAGTCAGCGGAAATTATGTAACCACTGTGTTCGTTCCTTTGAACTATTTTTATGCTTTCGTTTCTCATATGTATGTATAAAATCTTGGATTTATGTCTGATGTTTCCTTGCTACATATTTATATGATGTGGGTTTACTGCAGTATTTATTTTATATGCGATAATGATGGAAGAGGCGTTCCAAAAGTATTTCTCATAGAGCATTTTTCTGGGTTTATCATAGTGTTTTCTACTGCCAAGGAAGAAATGTCTCCTCCATTTTTTTCTATTATATACATTATAAATATTTCTTTCTCGCAAGCTTATTTTTAGCTTTCCGCTACATTTACTTGTATAAAAATTATTCTTGTTAGTACTTTTCCATTATAGAATTACTGTCTCAAATTATACTACTGATTTTCCTGGTGATCGGACCACCATTTTTCCACTGTCTGAGTGTTAGAGTTTATACCCGATTGATGACTAGGTCTAGGACTAGGATTTTACCATAACCCTCACCTCACAATCTACTGGGTCTTATTTTTTTTATAAAATTTATGCAGATTTTTAAATGATATTCTTACCACCTGACATCGTTTAAATCATTACTATTTATTTTCTCCACTCTAACATGTAATATTGGCACAGTATAGTATATCTATGAAAGTATAGAGGGTTTTGTACAACCTTATGGTTATCTTTGGTTTGCATTACTCTTTCTCTTAAAAGTAGGTAATTCTACTGTTCTTTCTTTCTTTCTTTTTTCTTTAAAGAGTAAATACAGTCTAACTCTCTCATTTACAGATTCATTTTGTTGTGTTTAATACCTACTTCCTGTCTCATAAAATACTGATAATTTTTTTTCCATAATTCATCATTTCTCCATACAGTACTTTTAGGAAGTATTCACAACATTTCACTCTTGAAATAATCATTTCTAACAATGAAATGTAAAGTCCTTACACATTAATTAAATAAAATACAGAACATGTTGCACTACTGCACATTTCCATTCTAATAACGGTATTTTAAATAGTAGTACCATAAACTAATATTTATAGACTACATGAATACTTATCTGAAATTTAAATGATTCAGCTGTGGTCCTCCCAACCATCAAGTGAGGAAATTACGTCCTCCTTGCCCCCGTTCTCCAAACTGAACAATACAGGTTAACAGTGGAATTTCTTTCTGCTGTGACCTCACGACACCCAGTCCAGTCAGTACCAGAAACTTCAGGAAATTTCTGAGTGTAATTCCACTAGTTACTACTAGCTCAAGAATCTCTCACTCTTTCCATCCAACCACAGAACCCCCACTCCTCCCTAGGATCAGTCCTTTATCCTTAGAGTTGTAGGTAACTGTTTTCCAACTGTTCCCCAACCTATTTTCAGTTCTTGGAAACATTTTACCATCAAATTTTTTTACTTTTCTTATCTAGTTATTTCTCATAACAATTTTTATTAAATAAAATTAATTGTTTCAATTTTTCATTAACAAAACAATAAAATTACTTAACTAATTATTCAACTAGTTAGCAATAATGTCATTGTCACAACTTCCCCTCCTAGAAGTAACATCGTCCTCGGTGTTTCACTCTAGCTCTGAAAAGAGTTATGGGTAAGCCTTCCGTATGAACCCTTCATCCTCCCAAGTAGCCTCATCCGGGATGAAGTTATTTCATTACACTTTAACCTGGGTGATAACTCACTTTTGGAGCATGATTTCCCTTTGGTCAAGTATGCATTGCGGCTCGACCAGGAATTCTTCGTCCGGTTCTACCTCTATATTCTGTTAATGAATTACATGCTTTAAATCATGTATGTAATGCTTCAACAGAGACACATGAAATACATTGTGTACACGGATATGGCTGGGTAAGGCTAGCTGATAGGCTACAAGTCCTACCCTCTCTAAAATTTCAAAGGGTCCACAAAATCTGGGAGCCAATTTGGCACAAGAGGCCCACCGCAAGGTACTCTTTTTTGGCTTGATCCTTACGTACACATGGTCTCCTACAGCAAATTCTCGATAGGACCTTTTCTTATCTACATAGATATTCCGTCAATCTTGTGAAACCTTCAGATTTTGTCTTATTTTCCTTACCTTTTCTTCCATTTCAGCAAGCATTTCGGGTCCTAACATTAGTTTTGTCTCGGGCTGCTCCAATTTATGGGCGTGTGACACTGCCTCCCATACAAGGCCTCGAAAGGGCTCATTTTTAGAGATTCCTGATAACCGTTGTTGTAAGAAAATTAAACAAGGTGCAGGTAATCTTCCCATTTAGTTGGTTGCTGCATCACATACATGCACAACATGTCTTCTAGTACTTGATTCACTCGCTCTGTTTGACCATCGGTCTGGGGGTGATAAGTGGTATTGAAGTTTATCTGTGTTCCCAATCCTGAAAGCAAGGTTTTCCAAAAAGAAGAAGTAAACTTAAAATCTCGATCTGAAATGAAAGTCTTTGGAATTCGATGTAGCCTAAAAATTTCCTTCATGAATATGTCGGTTATTTGTACAGTCTTGTAAGTAGAATGTACTAGTATAAAATGTGCAGATTTACTCAATCTGTCCACCACCACCATTATGGAATCATTTTTTCTTTTTTTCCACGGTAAGCCTGTGATGAATTCTAGGGATATGACCTCCCATTTCCATTCGGGTATGAGTATGGGCTGCAACAATCCCGCAGGATGTTGATGCTCTACCTTCACCTATTGACATTCCAAACACTTACTTAGATATTCAACAATGTTTTTCCACATACCAGGCTAGAAAAATACCTTTCTAATTGTGGTCAACGTTTTCTGGTATCCCGGATGACCTGCATAATTGATGCGATGATATTCATTCATTATCAGCTCTTTCAAATCCAACCGGTTAGGAACATATATTTTACCTTTGAAGGTTAACATTTGATCTTCATTTATTCCATACTCAGATGTGCCTCCATGCTTTCTGATTTCTTCCATTTTTTTCCACAAAAACTGGTACTCGGGATCTTTTTGTGCTTCTTTCTTTACTTTCTCTAAAAATCTACTTTCCTGCTAGTTGTAATATAGCTCATATATACCATGTAATTTTCTACTTAATGAATCAACTACTCGGTTTTCCTTTCCTTTTACATGCTGAATATCCATGTCAAACTTGCTTAGGAAGGAATTCCATCTTGCCTGTCTTGAATTTAAATCTTCTTGTTTGAAGTAACTCATCAAACTGCTATGATCTATTTTTAACACAAACTTTTTGCCCAACAAGTAGTGTCTCCATACCTAGAGTGCATGAACTACTGTTGTCAATTCCAAATCATACGTGGAATATCTTTGTTCATGATCCTTCAAATTTCTGGATTCATAAGCTATCACCTTACCTTCCTGAGACAAGACTGCCCCAACACCTTCTTTACTTGCGTTCGTACATACTTTGAATTATTTGCTGGGGTCAACTACCCTTAACGCAGGAGTAGTGGTCAAGAGCCATTTCAGTTTTTCAAAACTGTTTTGACATTCTGTAGTCCACTTGAAAAATTTTCCTTTCCTCTGCAAGGAAGTAATAGGAAAATTAATTCTGGAAAATCCTTTAATAAATTTTTGGTAGTACCCAGCTAACCCCATCAAAGATCTAATATCTTCCACGTTCTGGTGTATCTACCATTCCATAATTGTTTTGATCTTTTCTGGATCAACCACAATTCCATCTGCGGAAATAATGTGTCCTAAATAAATGATTTCATTTTTAAAGAAATCACACTTGCTGAACTTTGCATAAAATTGGTGTTTTCTTAGCATTTCCAACACAATTCTCAAATATTTTTTGTGATCTTCTTGGTTTTGAGAATAGATCAAGATATCGTTTATAAAAATAAGTACAAAATTATCCAGGAAGGGATGGAAGACCCCATGCATTAGTCTCATAAAGGTTGTTGGTGCGTTTGTTAACCCAAAGGGTAAAACCAAAAATTCATAGTGACCATACCTTGTACAAAATGATGTCTTATAAATGTCATCCTCCTTAATTCGAATCTGGTGATACCCTGATATCAAATCTATCTTGGAAAACACTATGGCCCCTCTTACTTGATCAAATAGATCATAAATCCTTGGTAAAGGGTATTTTTTCTTGACTGTTAATTTGTTTAGCTGCCTGTAATCCATGCACATTCACATGGTCCCTTCTTTCTTTTTCACGAACAGAACTGGTGCTCCCCAAGGTGACACACTTGGGTGAATGTACCCCTTATCTAGCAGTTCCTATAATTGCATCTTTAGGTCTGTTAATTCAGGCACACTCATTCTATACGCAGCCCTTGATACAGGAGAAGCTCCAGGCATTAACTCTATAGTAAAGTCAATGTCTCTTCTTGGTGGTAATCCGGGAATATCTTCTGGAAAAACATCCAGGAATTCTTGCACCATTAGTATACTTTCCATTGTACGCATTTTCTCCTTAGAATCTGCATATCCCACCTGAATAGCATATAACTAGCACTCCTTCCTTATACATTTATTCATTTGGGATGCTGATATTGGGCATAACTGTAATGGATTTCTAATTCCTTGAATTTCCTTCTGCGTTCCATCGTACATTCAGTAATAAATAATCTTTTCCTTATAGTCCACTAACGTCCAATGCTTTTCTAGCCAATCCATGCCTAACAAAAAATCATAGAATCCTAATGGAAGAACGTTCAGATCCACTTGTAACTGCTGATTTGAAATTTGTAATATACAGTTCGAAATTTTAGCAGTCACTTTACGCTTTGCCCCAGTGGCTAGTTGTAGTAGCCATGAATTTTTAAATATTTGTTCTTTCAATTTACACATATCTACCACCTTGGGACTAACATAGCTTATACTTTCTCCTAGATCTACTAAAATTGAAACAGACTGAGTTAGTATTTTACCTTCCAGCTCAATCATCGTGGGTTGATAATCTTCTTGTCAATCCGCCAATGTTGCATTAATACGGGGTATGTTTCGCGCTACATCACCCACGGTAGAAGCTTCCTGCAAGTTTTCTACAACATTATTTATCGTTCGTTGTGGGAAGTTTTTGTAGTAATGTGCTTCACCACACCCCCAACATTGTAAAGGTGGTTTGGTCACCTGCCCTTGCTCAGGCTTGTTGAATGCTTCTGTAGCCTTTTCTTCTGTTGGCCATCTGGTCCTTTGGTGATTTCTGTGAAACTATTTGTTGCTAGGATTTCGTGTAGAATTCTTAAAGTTGCCGCTTTTGGCGTCCTTGAAGCTCGAGTTACTTTTTTGTCCTTTCTTTGGCTACCAAGTCTTGTGAACCTCCCCTTTTGCCTTCGATTGCTAATAACACATTTTTTCTTTATGAATGGTTTCATCCATAGTCTAGGGATTTGCAAATTCTATTCTCTCTTTCATGTGTGTTAGCAAGTTGTTCATAAATCTTTGCACCTTAGCCTTCTCCTCTCAAAGATATGGAACATAGTGTAACAGGGAGGTAAACTTAGTAATATAATCATCCGTAATCATCTGTCCCAACCTTAGATCATGAAATTCTTTAGCTTTTTCATCATAAAATCTTTCAATCAGGTACTTGTTGTTGAAGTATTGCTGGAATGATTCCCAGGTGATGTCTTGTTCTTCAATACAATGTACATTCTTCACTTCCTCCCACGATAGAGTGGCTTTCTCTCTTAGCTGATATATTGCTAATCTGGCCTTCAGGTTGTTGTTATATTCATACACCTGAAAATAATTATTCATATTTATTAACCATGACTCTGCCACCTCCTCAGCCTCACCATCAAATGTTGGTGGTTTTATTTTACGAAATTCTCCTTGAAGTTATACTTTTTTCCTCTTGACTTCTTGCTGATCTAACAAGTTGCTAGATTCTGCCTCATTATAATTTTTATTCTTACTTTGCTAAGAGGGGCTCCTTTCCACCCTTTCTGTAGTGTTATTTCTTATTTTCTACTCACTTTCTTCTTGTATACCTCTGTCAATAATAGGATGTTCCACCTCCTGGTTTTGTTTATCTGATATACTCTTTAATATATTTTCCTGGTCTTACAGTAATCACTCATTATCTTTTCGAATGCGCACCGTTTCCTCCTACAGTTGTTGAACCGTATTTAATAGGAAATTGGTTTGCTATTGTTGTTCTTCTAACAACCTACTAGTTTTTTGTTGTTTTTCGACACTTAGTTGGACCCACATCTCTGGGTTTATCATTGGTTGTACTTGGGGTTCCCCAATGTCTTGAGGGGGCTGCTGCGGGGTTCATCTTCTCATGATGTTCTTGTTAGATTGCTAAATTCTCTCTGTGCATCATTTACACACAACCTTATCATTATTTGACCCTTAGGGTCCAAGCGTATGAACGATGCTCTGATACCACTTGTGACGTCCACTAACACACAAATTAAAATAAAATTTTCTTTTACCTCACGAAAAAAAAATATAACATCTCTTTACCTTGGATAAGATTCATATATAAATAATTGCATTAAGCAAAATCGAATAAATAATTACGTCCTGCCACTAATCAAAAACCATTAGTTACAAAACCACATATTAAACAAAATAAATATGGATTATCAAATAACTATGGATTATCGGATTCTTGGTACAAATTTATTGCACCTCCGTAACACTTTTCAGTTGGTTTATTAGTGATACAAATGTATGGTACTGGTTACATTAATTTTTTGAATTCGATTTCGTATTTCCATGACAGCTGTAAGATATTCACATTATCTACGGTCATTACAATGTACTATGCCTTGGATCTATGCCGTCGATCTGTTTTTGGGTATTCGAGGGTTTAGATTTAGGTGGGATCCCTGCCTGGTAACCCCGCCAAACCCTAGATTAGCTCCTTGGCATTATTCCTCATGTTATTTTTTATGCGCGAAGTGTTGGTTCAGAGAGAGTTTCTTCAACTATGATTTCAGAGTTCTGCTGCAATGGAAGATATGGATGTCTGTGAGGACACTGAGCCCAGCTTAGATATGGAGGTATTTTCACGTTTTAAAATGACTTTGCTATAAAAGCTTTCACTTGTTCCTTTGCATCAAGTTCTCTTCCTATTTCTTCTTTCAGGTTACTCTATTTTTTTTCTTCATTGTAGCTCCCATTTTTATTTAGGCCTTCGGCTTGCCTGTGAAGTAGAGTATTAACTATTTGTATTTCTTCAATAATTTCTCGATCGAGCAACTTTACGGTGAAGGTGGCATCCCTTTCTCCTTTGATGTTCTCCTCAAGTATACGTAAGCACTGAAATTACGTTTTTCCCTTTTGTTCACTTTGTTTTAAATCTTAATTTTCTTGCACCACATTAATCATTTTCGTGGCTAATTTGATTTACAGGTATGCTCTCAAAACCCTATGGCAACCTCCTCTACATAAATACTTAGTTATGCTAAGTTCTACTCTTACCTTCTCCACTCGGAATTTCGCCAGGTATGCCTCGAGAAAATTTGCCCACATGGTCTAGGTGTTGAATTACATTTACGAGTTTCGACCTTCTAACTAGAAGGTTCCAAAATCCCTTTTCTAGGTTTTTTGTTCCTCAAAGGAACATTATTGTAGCAAGATTGAGAATTTTAACTGAGTTTTCTCGCTATGGAATCCCTGTAAAGTTTTTAAAGGGATTTATTTTCTTTTGTTAAATATTTAAAGCTTGGAATCATTTATTACAACTCTTATGACATTTTGGGTTTAATCCCTTATGATTAAAGTCAGCGGAAATTATGTAGCCACTGTGTTCGTTCCTTTGAACTATTTTTATGCTTTCGTTTCTCATATGTATATATAAAATCTTGGATTTCCGTCTGATGTTTTCTTGCTACATATTTATATGATGTGGGTTTACTGCATTATTTGTTTTATATGCGATAATGATGGAAGAGGCATTCCGAAATTATTTCTCATAGAGCATTTTTCTACATTTATCATGCTATTGTCTACTACCAGGGAAGAAATGTTTCCTCCATTTGTTTGCTATTATATACATTATAAGGATTTATTTCTCGCAAGCTTATTTTTAGCTTTTCACTACATTTACTTGTATAAAAATGATTCTTCTGAGTACTTTTCCGTTATAGAATTACTGTCTCAAATTCTACTACTGATTTTCCTAGTGATCAGACCACCGCTTTTCCACTGTCTGAGTGTTAGAGTTTATACCTGATTGATGACTAGGTTTGGGGCTGAGATTTTACCCTAACCCTCACCTAACAGTCTACTGGGCCTTATTTTTTTATAAAAGTTATGCATATTTTTAAATGATATTCTTACCACCTGACATCGTTTAAATCATTGCTATTTATTTTCTCTGCTCTAACATGTATTATTGGCATAGTATAGTATATCTATGAAAGTATAGAGGGTTTTGTATAGCCTTATGGTTATCTTTGGTTTACATTACTCTTTCTCTTAAAAGTAGGTAATTCTAGTGTTCTTTCTTTCTTTCTTTTTTCTTTAAAGAGTAAATATAGTCTAACTCTCTCATTTACAGATTCATTTTTTTGTGTTTAATACCTACTTCCTGTCTCATAAAATACTAATAAATCTTTTTTCAGAATTCATCATTTCTCCATAAAGTACTTTTATGAAGTATTTACAGCATTCAGCTCTTGAAATAATCATTTCTAACAATGAAATGTAAAATCCTTACACATTAATTAAATAAAATACATAACATGTTTCACTACTGCACATTTCCATTCTGATAACAATATTTTAAATAACAGTAACATAAACTACCAGTTATAGACTGCGTGAATACTTATCTAAAATTTAAATGATTCAGCTGTGGGCCTCCCAACCATCAAGTGAGGCAATTACATCCTCCTTGCCCCTGTGCTCAAAACTGAATGGTACGAGTTAACAGTGGAATTTATTTCTGCTGTGACCTCAGGACACCCAGTCTAGTCAGTACCAGAAACTTCAGGAAATTTCTGAGTGTAATTCCACTAGTTATTACCAGCTTAAGAATCTCTCACGCTTTTCTTCTTCCGACCACAGAACCCCTACTCCTCCCTAGGATCAGTCCTTTATCCTCAGAGGAGTAGGTAACAGTTTTCCAACTGTTCCCCAACCTATTTTTAGTTCTTGGAAACATTTTACCATTAGATTTTTTTACTTTTCTTATCCAGTTATTTCTTATATGAGTTTTTATTAAATAACATTAATTGTCTTAGTTTTTCATTAAGAAAACAATAAAATTACTTAACTAGTTAATCAACTAGTTAGCAATAATGTAGCTGTCACATCATGAGTTTGTAAAAAAAATCAAAATATATTATTTTTGACTTTGCAAAACTTAGTATGAATACAAAAAAAATAACAAAATATTGTTGAAGGGAATAAATTAGTAGAAAATTTACAAAGAAAGAATTTTTTAAAATAATATGAAAGAGTAAATTATCAAAAATACCATTTAGAGAGATACTATAAAGAATTAATTGTTTTTCAAAGTTACTATACCTGAAATTAAATGAAATAGATGTGCACAATCAATCTTATTGCAAACTGCAAATTAATTCCTAATAAAATGTATTCCTTTTTAATGGACACGAACATTAATATCCAAATCAAGACACACAAATCCATAAACCAATAATACCATCCTAATACAGAAACACAAACTATTCAAAGTATCCAACACAAAATAGATTAAAGAAGAAAATAATAAGCTCACATTAGGCAAATAAAATAGAAATGGCTAGATTCAAATTTATGACCTCACCAGTGTCAATAAAAGTCTAAAGAAGAAAATTCATTTCTTTAAATCATGAAATAAATAGAAAATAAGAAACATGTAAAATTAAAAGTATGAAATTTAACTCAAATATATACATAATAATAATAAATATGAAAATTTCATATTGTTCCCCTCAAATATTACTAGCCTAGATCCATCTAACTCTCGATCTAACATGCACCTAGAAGGATGAAAACTCTATATGTGCAAACCTTTCCTTGAGTTCTACACTCCAAAACTAAGATTTTCACCTCTAGGGATTCAATCCCTCTAGACTAGTAAATAAGTCTAGGGTTATAACATGTTGAGCTTTAGGGGAGAAGAAAAAGAAAGAATCAATGATATTTAAAATATGATAAACTCTAATTTCAAAAAATATTTCTATATCACCATATATATATATATATATTAAAAAAAAAAAAACTAAAATATTTCATATATAAAATAACAATGCACAATTCATAAAAAAAAAACACATTTAAATTAAAAAAAAATACAAAATATCAATTTAATTTTAAAAAACATTTACAAAAATATCTGCATATCTTCTAACAATATCAAGGAATTAAAAAACCAACATTGTCAAAATTGAAATTAACTTCAAAACTTCACATAAAACATGATTATGGAAATTTTATAAAAACACAAAAACAAATTTATATTTTCTACTTTTCCCACAAAATTTTAAAATACACTATATACACTTACATTCAATTTAAATTTCAAAAATAAAATTTTAAATTTCAAAAATAGAATTTTAACACAAACGAAACTAATTAAAAGAAAATATATATTAACTTCAATGAAAATTAATAACCACCTTGATTATTAACCGTTATAATAATATTTTAAATCACTTAAACAAAATGCACAAATAATAATAATTCATCTCCATACACACTAACTTAATCGTGGTGACCCTCATTTATAATTTAAATCATCCAAGTTATGCTAATATCTTACCAATTATATTTTTCATCTTTCAAAATATATATAACATAAATCTAAATAAATTAACCATATCTCTGTTCATAAAAAAGTTATAAAGGTATTCTATCTAGCAAATAAAAGTGTTTAAATAAGCCTCAACCTCCAAAACAACTTTGGACAATGTAGCTATGGTTCTCGGATTCTGAATTAAAGGAGAGAGAGAAATTCAAAAAAATATTGTCGCGGGATTTGTAATAGACCTTTGATGTCTAACTTCCTCCCATAACTTTTCATTGCGTGTAAATTGATTTGTCTATGTTATTTGCATGATATCGAGAGGCAGATTAATTAGTAGAGAGGTAGAGTTATGGGATTGGAAAACGATTAAAGTGCTTTTTGGAGTCTAGTTTGTCTAGTAATACTATATGGGTGTGAATTGTGGACTAGCAGCACCCGTCTCAAAATGAAAGCAAATTGAGAAAATCCAAAAACGCTTGATCATGAGCAAGTTCAAAATAAAAAGTTCAGTACCTTATAAGAATGTTGAGTGAACCATGAGCAACTCCCATCGAAGCAATTGTTATGGTGTGGCTCATAAAATATCTAAAAAAAATTGAGCAAATGGGAGTGGGTAGATGGCCTAATATTATCTTCAAGGAAAGCAGGAGTGAAAGAAAGAAAACATGGATGAGACAAAGCTACATATGGATGCAAAAATGGAATATCTACCTCAATTTTTGTCCCAGCAAGGAGCTAAATAATTTTGTTATGGAGAAGTTTCTTAAACAAGTACGGAGAAAAGAGTTGGTAGAAAGAAGAAGTACTACTTGAATTATTCAACCCTACTTATGATTTCCAACAAAAAGAGTACATTGGAGCTAACATTCCGTGGAGGGAAAAGGTTTTTATTGGTCAATTAAGAACCAACTCTCATCGTTTTCGGTGTGAAACAAGATGATGGAAAAGGCCTAAAGAAGCTTGGGAAGAACGAGTTTGTACATTTTGCAAGTCTAGGGCAATGGAATTGGAAAAGCATTTCATTTTGAAATGTGATGCGTTCAAAGACATAAGAGAAAGTTATGGGAATATGTTAGCATAGCATTCTTAACTTGTATTTTCAGCCATGAAATTATTAGAAAATTAGACCCGTTCATCATCAATTTGAATAAGAAAAAAACTAAAATACAAAAGAAGAAAAACAAAAAACTCATAATCCCATAAACTATTTTTAATCTCATAAACATTAAAATTCATTTTCATTTCATCTTTTATTGGAAAAAAAACCTAACAACCCATAAAAAGCATGATATAAAAACATGATATCCCATAACGTCAAGTCAAAACAATAATGGAAAAAAGCGGTGAAAAGTAAACGCTAGTGGTTTACCTTTAGCTTGGCCAATTCCCAGCAACTTGTTCATGGGGTCGTGTTGTGCAGATTAAGTATATGTCGATGATGCAGGGAAAGAAACTAAGTTTTGGGAATGGCACAAATTCAAACCACAACAAGAGGTCGACTGCACCCTCGAGACGCCGCCATAGCAATCAAAGAATGATATATCTTCCCATCAAACATCGATCGAGCAATTACAGTTGTAGAAATTTAAATTTCATTTGGGCGGGTTTTCAGTGGGGATACATACGGTGTACTTGGGGTATTAAATAATGTATAGACATGGAAATATTACTTGCCATGTGATGAATTTGTGAACATGATAATTGCTTTTATTTATTTTTTTAAATTTATAGCACGCTCTATAAAAAAAATTGTTATGATTTTGTCTCCTCATGTATGATAGCATACATGATATAAAGGTGGTGATATGATTATGTCCCCTAAGCTAGGATAAAGTAGACCATATAAACTATGGAATATGACATGATGTGTTTATATTTGATATTCATCAAAACAAGTTTATATGCATCGCTTAATCATCAAGTTTATGAAATTCATTTGAGTTTATACATTATTTTATTTATAAAAATTAATAGGTAATGAATATTAATCTGTAAAAAACATTTAGTGCTCATTTTAAGATATATTTTGTATTATTAGAATATAATAAAAATCTTTGTTAGAATATTTTATCATAGAATTGATCTCTACTTTCTCATTGAAATTTTATATTGTTTTCCAAGTGAAAATTTGTGTTCAATGTGGACACTCGACCATCATTAATTACTATGAAATATAAAATTAAAAAAAATAAATAATAAATAAATAAAAGAGGGATGATCTTTAAAAATTGAAATCCCTACTTATTTATTAAATTCATAGTATTCGTTTTAATACTTATTTATTAAACTTATAGTATTTTTTTTAATATTTTTTTTATAAGTTTTTGATAATCATGAAAAGTTGACTGATTAGACATATTCATTCCAAATATATTATAAAATAAAAAAAATTATTAATTTTTAAATTTATATAAAGAAATTATTAAAATATTTTAAATTTTAAATTTATAAATTATAATGTTTTAAATTATATATATATATATATATTTATATTTATATTTATATTTATATGTCATTAAAGAACTTTTTGAATAAAATTGTCACGAATAGACAGTAGACCATTGTACATATATCATTATCAAAAATTTACTTTCCAAAATTTTAATTTTAAATTTCTTAATTTCTTAAATGCTAAGAATATATTAGGATTATGTTAAATTTGAATTATAGAATAAATTTGAAATTTTTGAATCTGTAATTTTTTATATAAATTAAATAAATTTAAATAAAATTTTAACATTCATATAAATATATATAATAATAATAAATTAATATTAATTAGTCAAAATATGCAAATACTAATAACCAAAAAACATTAAATTTTTAATTTAAGTGAAATTTTTAATTTTAAAAAACTATATAAAAATTTTAAAATTAATACTCTTGATTGATAAATATTATAAACACCAATAATATAACTTATAATACAAAGTTAGATGCTTGACATCCAAATCTATTCAATGCAATTAATAATTTGAAGATCCTAACATTTAACCTACTCAAGTGCTATCACAATAACTAAAATACAAAAGGCACCGATAATAAAATTTTCATTTAAAAGGATTGATATCCTAACATTGCCATTTTTCAAGTTTACTTAATCGCAAAAAATTTCAATATGTAGAAGATTACAAAACTAATTTAAGCAGTTTTCAATTATTTAATTTATTTAATTTTATTTAGTTTAGATTATGGAAAATTTTAGGGGCTAATATTCAGAGATAGACTAATTTTCTATACTTAATAAAAAAATTATTAACCAATTTCTAATTTTCCTAAAAATAATATACCCAAATTTTAATGTATGAAATTATTTTACTTTAAAAATGACTAAAATCTTATATTGACTAATATAACATAATCAAAATTTAAATTTTTTTATAAAAATATCATTAAACTTCTTACAATTTTTCTATGACAATTTATCAAAATTCCTCAAATTTCTATACTTTCAAATAAATATCTATCTTTATAACATTCTCTACATTTCCTTATGGACATCCAATGTATGGGATGGCTTTAAAGAAATGAAGGGAATGAACCTTGAAAAGGGGCATTCTCCCATTGAGTATATGGCCTGTTATGATCTCCGCTCAAGGGTACGTTGTCATTTTAGTTGGGGTCTCTGCTTTTGCTAAGTCATAAAATTCAGTGTATCTGGCTTGCAGGTTGCTAGATATGCTATTAATGTTACAAGGCAGCCATGAGGATTGATCCTAGACCTCCCTTAGATTGATCCAAGACCTCCCTTAAATTAGTCTAAAAATTTACTGATTCACCATTGTAAACCAAAAAAAAAGAAAGCATTCTCCAACTTTACTGATTTCTGCTTGCAATCTTCCCATGGAAATCGCTATGAAGTGACGCCGCCCTTCCAATTCCATCTAATGTATGACCGATCGCATGTACTGGTCTCTCAGAGCCGGTTTTGCTAGCTGACTCAGCTGGATTACAGATTGGTTTACCTCGGGTGAGTTGAGGACAACCAAACAGAACATGTCGCCCAATTAAAGAAAATAAAACGTGTCGACATCGAGATTTTTACCGTGGTTATACTAACTTCTCGGTGCCAAATTGTTCGGGAAAGGAATTATTATCCACATATGTCGAGATTTTTATCTGGAGTTATCATATTTCTTGGCGCCCATTTGTCCG
The DNA here is from genome assembly GCA_034641835.2 of Pinus albicaulis. Taxonomy (NCBI): domain Eukaryota; kingdom Viridiplantae; phylum Streptophyta; class Pinopsida; order Pinales; family Pinaceae; genus Pinus; species Pinus albicaulis. The sequence continues at coordinate 1,082,052,489 of CM076577.1, read as the reverse complement.
GAAAGTAGAGAATGAATAGTTAAAAACGATTCCGTAATATGAGGATTATTTGCAATATCTTTCAAATAGTTTATATAATCAATCATTTAGCAGCCCCTTTAACTGACTTCATCAAAGTCCTTTTGACCGATAAAAACTGATAATGCGTATGACGTGACCTCTCATTTGGACGATATGTGAACGCGTGCGTTAGGAGTCCCCATATGTTTGCCACTAGAGACACTCAAGTTAAAAGAGGTGATGCACGGGCATTAGGTTCCAAAAAAATACTTTGTATTTTCATAGACATAGGGGTCTGATGTTTTTAATTTCTCATGTAAATAATTAGTGTGATTTTAATTAAATATAGTGTAGAATTGTAAATGTTCTCAAATTATTGGAGAACATGAAGGGAAGTAGATTAGCTAGGAATGTAAAGAGTCCGTTCAGTAAATTTAGGGAGTTAGTGTAAATTTAGGATTTGAGGATTTCAAGAGTTTTGTTGATTCATTGTAGGCGCTGAATCGATTCATTACCATCGTGTATAAGTGTAAGCCTCAAAAACATTAATGAACAGACCTGGAGAGATCTGGAGCATTAATGAACAAACCTGGAGAGATATGGGGAACTGCAGAGAGTTAGAGTAGGTACAGAAACCAGAGTTCTGTAAGCCTACGAGCAGTAGAAGGGCCATTGATTTTGAAGATCTCGCCAAAGACCAAAAGCCATTGTAAGTAATTTCATTTGCATATATGAAGAATCTGTTTCAGTGTCCCATGAGTATTATTTGATTTAAATTCTGTGTGGTAGGCTTTGAGTTTCAATCAGAATTTGTATGAGCAATGCGTGAATAATTCCGTGATAAGGATTAATATAGATTCTGTATATGTATCTAAGAAATATTTGATTGAATAGTAGGATCGAATCATAAAATTGGGAGTAAGCCACATGTCCCAGACGTATGCGCAGGGGTGAATATTTGAGGTGAGTTCCAATTACTGTGAGAGAGAATTATATATACAAGTTTGATGCATCGATTCTGGATGAATCGATGCTTTTAAACATAGAACATCCAATTCAAAGGTTGGTAATTTTCACTTTACAACTAAAGAACGAGGAACTGTTCAATTAATGCATTAAGCAAGCGAAGAGGGTCAGTGTATTTGAAGAGAGATGGCTTGAACTTGAAATTCAATTTAACATAATCGAAGGCAAAGGAAGAATGCCGTGAGAGGAACCATGATGAATCCGATTTGAAGAGTGGAGCGAAGAGATCTCTTTGTAGAATTGAACTGTAGCCGAATGGAAATCTAGTGGTTTGTTGAGAAAATAGGAAGGCGGAACCATGAATACATGAGAAGGTGGAACAATGAATGAGGAGGGAGTTTTGAGAAATAAAAACTAGCAGTATCACGCGACCCTTTGAATGGTAAGCTGTTTTACCTTTTTGAACGCGATAGCGTTAGGTGTTGGACACATGGCGTTGAGTGGTTTTTAATTACCACTTTTATCGTGTGATTTCGGATGGTTAAAGTCCGAACCCTTATGGAGCGCGATAATCGTCGAATGGGCGTGTAATTGAGGTTGGGAACGCGAGAAGCTATTGATCGTTGGATCGTAGCTGAAGTTGCGTATTCGATAAGCAAAGTAAGGACGCTGGGCCCAGATGCGTTATTAACTGATGCGTAAGTTTAGTTAGTTCAGAGTCGGAGTTATGTATGGGCAATATTCATATGCGATGACATTTTAATTAAGGCTAAGAAGGTTTCACATGATATTTGTTGAGGTTAGATTGGTTAACATCTATACACATTATTAATTTGACGTGATGACTTGTATTGGTATGTGTCCAATCTATGGAGAGTTGAATTAATAGATGTGCGTTGGTTTAGTTTAACCAAGGTCAAACCTTGAGACTTTAAAACAATTTCATAAAGTGGGTTTTAAATGTGAATGGAATTTTGGGTTTAAACATAATGTTCCAATAAAGGTTCGAAACTCATGAAGTGGGTTGGACGATCGTTTAACCATGGATTTGAAAAAGGTTAATTCCCGCATATATTCAACACTCATTTACATTGGAATCGCTGGCATAGTTGAGCATTGAAATAATTGGAAACCTTAGATGTAAGGGTTAATTGGAGTTTCGCATAGAAGAGCATTTTATATGCGTTGTGAGATTATGCTATGGTTTGAACCATCGGAAAGGAGCTTCCGCCTATAGATTACAACCTGAGTTGAGGAGTGTGGTTTTACTATCATAAAAGAATTTAATTAAAGCTTCCAGATATATTTAAAAAAATTTGCCCAGATTGGAAATTGGATTGAGCACTAAATTGAGAGCAGGCATTTTAGATGCATTGATAGTGGAGATTGTGGGTAAGCAGGTTAAGCCCCGACATCCAGAGGCCCCGTCACGCATTGGATTTTTGTTCGTTGGTCTGTAGGACCATATGAACCGTTTGGTGCAATAATTTAGATTTTTCCAGTCCCGACTCATGGATTTGATCAAACTTATCACGCTATGAAAATATCTACTTCGTTGGATCCATAACGCGTTTGTTTGAATGGCTCATTACGACTCTATTCGCTTATAACATTGGTTCATTTCACACAGTTATTTACTATTTGCATAACTTCATAGGCCATGGAATGTGGCACAACCTAAGGGAGGACAATCATGACCCAAGATGAGATTGTAGGCCATCTTCATACTAAAAGCCATGTCTCTCGAGGCTCATGAGATGGTTGAGATATAAACATTCGTTATTTAGTCTATCCTATTTATCTAATAGGATGACGAGCCATGTGCACAGTGTAAGGCCATGAAGCACGTCAAGATTGTAGGCCATGATTGAACTAAAAACCATGGCCCTTGAGACCCATGACATGTTCAAGATATAAACATTGACTTGTTAGTTTATTATATTTATCTTCTAGGATGATGAGCTATGTGCATGGTATAAGCTCATGATGCCCAAGCTACATAAAAAATTATTTAATTGAGGTTTAGGTTTTAGGTCATATCTTTTGTCTACGAGCTTCATTTGTTTAAAGGTTGAGGGCCTATGTCCAAGGCTTATTGCCATGACACAAATATTCATTTATGATTTTTATAGTTACACTATGTGAAATTTGCAAAATATGCAAAATATAGGTCATGGTTTAAGGTTAAAATTCTAAGTTTAAATTTTAAGATTTTTTAATGTGGTATTGTGTCTTCGTAGTTTACTATAATTTTTAAAAAAGAGATAGGATAGTAATTGATGGGAAAAAATTTCATGGTTACAGATGAAATAGGTAACTGAACTGGTACTTAATTTTTTGAGGTAGCAAAAAAAACACCCAATTTTGAAAAGTTGTGATGCAGAATCACCCGTTTTTTTTTTTTACTTTTTTTTTTACACTTTAATATTTTTATTTATTAAGTCTAAATGTTTGATTTTTTTAATGTTAGTGATTTTCATGCTAATTTTGTGATGTATCGATGCAGCATCAACCATTTTTTGTTAGAGTGGTGATTTTCATACTGGTAATAAAACATAAAAATAAAATAAAATAAACATGACAAACAAAACTCAAATAAAAGAATATATTTAAAAAAAATAAAAAAAACCAATAAAATTGTAAAAAGAACATAATTAACTTGTAAAATAAAAAATTAAAAAAATAAAAATAAAACAAAAAATTTAGAAAAATATATAAAAAAAGGTGAAAAAAAAACACACACACATAATTTAAAGAAAAAAACAAAACTTGAACCAAAAAAATAAAAAAGCATAAAAACATTTTTTCCTAACTTATTAAAAAAAACCATATAATTAAAAAAATAGAAAATTTAAAAATAATTAAAAAAAAAAAAAAAAAACAAATTAAAGTTAAAAATTTTAATAAAATAATAATAATAATAATAATAATAATAAGAAAATAAAAATACAAATTAAAAAAAAAAACTAAGTTTAAAATTTAAAAAGAAAATAAAAATAAAAAAATTTAAAATAAAAAACTATGATGAAAAAAAAATTAAAAAAATATTTTTAAATAATTAAAAAACAAATATATATAAATCTGATTATTTTTTAAAGTTTAAACATTTTTAAAATTTAAAAATGAAAAAAAAAAGATAAAAGAAAAAAAAAATAAAATTAAAATTTAATAAAAAAATTTGAAATTAAAAAAAAAATAATAATAAAAAAGATTATATTTAAAAACAAAATAAATGAAAAATAAAAAAAATATCAGAATTAAATTTAAAATATGAAAATTAAATTGAAAAAAAAATTTATTAAATTAAGAAAAATTAAAATATAAAAAACAAATATTCAATTCAATATTAAAAAAATAAAATAAAATATTAATTTTTTTTTGTTTTTTATGTTTTTTATTTTTATTTATATTTTATTTATTAAATTTTGTAATTGTGTTTTAAATTTAATTGATTTTTTTTTTTTTTTAATGTTTTTTAATTTTATTTATATTTTATTTATTAAATTTTGTAATTGTGTTTTAAATTTAATTGATTTTTTTTTAATATTTTTTGTTGTTTATTATTAAATTTTATATTAGATTTTTTAATTAAATTTAATAAAATTCAACAAATTAAAAAAAAAAATAATATTTGAATTTTAAATTTTGATTGATCGATTGATTTATTATTATTATTATTTAATTACATAAAATTTAATATTGTTTATTTAAATTAAATTTTTGTATTTTAAATTAATTTGTTTTTAAATTTAATTTGTTATCTTAATATAAATCTTTTTTAAATTTAATAAAATGATATATATATATATATATATATATATATATATATATATATATATAATTTTAATTAATTTTTAATTTAAAATTTAGATAATGTTTTGTTTTTGTTTTTTTTTAAATTTAATTTGTATATTTTATTTTTTTAAATTTTCATTTTTGATTTGTTTCTTTTATTTAATATTTTATTTTGTTTCTTTAATTTTTTTAATTTTTAATAATTTTTTAAATGTTTTTTATTTCTTTTAATTTTATTTTTGTTTCATAAATTTGAGGTTTTTTTTTTAATTTTTTTTTTTATTTTAAAAATTATTTAATTTAAAAAAAATTAATGAATTTTGTTTTTTTTTGCAATTATTTTAAATTGTTTTTTTTCAGTTTTTTTTTTTTCTAATATAATTTTTTATTATTTTAAAATTTTTGTTTCAACACTTTTCGTTTTTGGGGTGGTTTTTGCACAAAAAAATTTGGCTTTTACTTCTATTTTTAAAAATGTCGAAAATTTACTCCGAAAAAAAAACTAGGTTATTCCACAATACATTTTTTCATTTTCAGGGTGTTTTTTGCACCAAAAAAATTTGGCTTTTACTTTCATTTTTACAAAATTTACTGTGAAAAAAAAGGTTATTCCAGAATACAAATTTTCATTTTCAAGTTGTTTTTTCATGGTTTTTTGATGTTTTTTTGGTTAGAGTTCTCGTTTTGAGGTAATAGTTCCCATTTCATCGGTAACTATGTTCTCAGTCTTGTTAGCCGTTGTGACCTCCCATCGCTCATCGATGCTCGCAAATCAGTGCTCTCTCCCAAAGTGGTGATGTTGGTGACAACAACTAAAGAGAATATTATCGTCTGTTAGGATTTTTTATTGATTGGATCGACCGTTGTTATTGAATCGACCTCTATTAACAACCAACCGTATTTTAATGATGTGATCATTGGGCTACTTGATCGACGGCTTGTGAAGCCTCTAGTCCCATTGAGGCTTAACACTCAAGGGGGGTTGTGGAAGGAACCACCCCCAACTACTAGCATATGGGAATGGTCTCAATTTAATGCAGGGACCCCTCTCTTATTACCCGTTACCGATTTTTCATCCCCCTCCCACCCCCTCCCCACATAAAGAACTATAGTTTCTCGGAACATTGCATCGACGGATTCTCATCTTGTTCCCATGCCCAAATAATTATTATATGTCCCAGTGTGGGACCTACTTTGGATACATTCACCTTGTGAGATGTTAATCTGAAGGTTTGAGGATCTGACCTTACATTTCACTTCAAACTTCTTCAATCATTTCCTGCTCCATAAATTATATGTGGCTGAATCCAAGTGAATTGCACCAAATTTCATCGCCTTGTGGGTCCTATGACACTGGAAACCTATGCACAAAGAAAGAAATATGGGAATTTAATTATCTCCCCACTTCACATTAACTATTGCAAAGCATGAAATCATGCCTCGACCTAAAACAAGAATTCAACTTATCCACCTTGAAGACTTGAATAATTTCAAAATCTCACTCCCTCATATAAAGCCTATGACCACTCAATAATTGTTGCCATATAATACTATCACAATACTACAATGATAAAAAAATAGTGAACAAAGAGTACAATTCAAACTAAAATTATATTACTCAGAACAAAAGCAATTACACAACATTCAGTACTTCTCCTACATACCCAGACAATCACATAGGATGCAGTGAAATATTTTTTTCGCTCTCTTCATCTCTCTCATCTTTTTATACCCTAAGAAAAATATCACTAAGACAAACCAAAGGTTGTAATTAAAAATCCTCTAGTATTCCTACAATTTTCCCTATTCTATAAGCTAAATGATACTCCACCTAATAGAATATTTACATAAATCCCATAAGGACACCTCATCATAACCTCCAAACTAACACAAATCCTCCTAGCTAAATATAAAAAATTATAGTAATTATAAAAAGGAAATTGTTCATGTGAGTAAATATCTTTATACTGAGATGCCCCTACATCATACTCCCGAGGAAGAAAAGACTTCTCCATTAGGTCTTCAACATTCATGTGAAATTTGGAAATCTATGTTGTTGTAATTGAACTAGCATCTTCTATTGGCTGATTTTTCCATCTAACCAAGTACTCAAAATATTTTTTCCCTATAGTCTTCTTGGTCATCCTATTTTCTATTACTACTTCAATCTCCTTCTGAACTATAGTTGGAAATTGATCCTCCCATATGTAGGTTTGGTCTTCATCACTTGTAGTTGCATCTAGATTTCCTTGAAGAGGCGCATATCTGCTACATTGAAAATTGGTGAAATTCCAATATCTCATGGAAGTTCTAGTTCATAAACATCGGAAGAAAAAATTCTTCATATTTTACATGGGCCAACTTTATTAAGCTTCAATTTATTGCATGTCCCTCTAGGAAACCTTTCCTTTTTTAGATGAGCCATCACTAAGAATCCAAAATCGAAGTCTATTTCCTTCTTATGTCTTCTTTCTATTTGTACTTGTTGTTGGTTTCTTTTATCTATAAATTGACTCTCTCTTCTAGCTCCTACATGCTTGAAGAAAAATATTTACTTTTAACACTCTTTATTTCCTTTTTTCCTGAGTTCCTCAACTCGTAAACTCCTTTTGTTTGCATTCCATATACTATTTGGAATGGGATAGTTATGGTACTTCTATTAGGAGGGTCATTATAAGAAAATTAGCTTGAGCAAGAACTTGGTCCTATAGTTGCATGGGGTGTTCACTTGCTAAACATCTCAAGATGTTTCCCAAGCTTATATTCACCACCTTTGTTTTTCCATTTGTTTGTGGCTAGTAATTTGAACTAAAATTAGAATTCATGCCTAATTTCTTCCACTTGGTCCTCCAAAAATGTCCTACAAACCTTGTAACTTGATTTGAAACAATGGTTATAGGAAAAACATTTAATATTAGAACAAGCTTAAAAAATAAATTTGCAACATTGGTTGCATCAATGGTTTTTGTGGAATGTATAAAATGAACGATTTTAGAAAACCTATCCACAAGCACAAAAATGGAATCATTACCCTTCTTTTTTCGAGGTAATCCCAAAACAAAGTCCATGCCAATAGAATCCCAAGGTTTTCTTGGAAATGAGCAATGGTTTGTACAATATTTATTATTCCTTCTTCCCTTGGTATAATGGAACACTCTACAATTTTCTATGAATTTATTTACTTCAACTTGCATACATGGGGAATAATAAAAATAATTTACCAAGGAAAATTTTTTGTGAGTCCCAATGTGTCTTGGCAATCCTCCATTATTTTTCTGCTTTATAAAATTACATCTCATGGAACTTTTTGGTATGCAAATTTGGTTTTCTTTAAACAGAAAGCCATCTCGGCTAATATAGTTTGACCATTGTGTTCTATTCATGTTGTCATGGCTTTCATAGGTTTATTATGCTTCCTTCAAATCTTCATCATCCTCATACATTTCATTTAGCTCATCAATCTCTAAGATATTAATGTGGAATTCGTGAGATACTAAGTTGATTTTTCTTAAGGCATTAACTACCTTGTTTGATGAACCACTCTTATGCATAATCACAAAAGTAAATTTATGTAATACTGCAACCCATTTTACATTCTTCTAATTTAATTTTGGTTGGATAGTAATGAACCGTATAGCATTGTCATTAGTGTACAAAAAAATTCCCTTCACACAAGGTGGTGTCTCCATTTCTTCAAAACCTAAACTATAACATAAAATTCCTTTTCATATCAGGAATAATTTGCATTGGCCTCATTTAATTTCTTGTTGAAATAAGTAATTGGCTGCCCTTCCTAACTCAATATTTCTCAAATAGAAAATCCACATGCATTTATCTCAACCTAGAAAAACTTGTTTAATGCTATAATAGCCAAAACATGTTGTTCTATGACCTTTTGTTTTAGCAAATTAAAATTACCATCTGCTATTACAATCCACTTGAATGGATTTGTGTTTCCTTTGATAGTTTGTACAATAGGTGCATAAATTATGCTAAAATGTTTAATGAAATTTCTATAAAAACATACAAGAGCACGAAATAGTTCGACACAAAAGACATTTCTTGGATCAAGAAAATGAATGATCTCTTTGATCTTTTCAGGGTCCATCCTAAGACCATTTTGAGAAATCATGAATCCCAAATATATCAACTCCTTCTTCATGAAGGTGCATTTATTTAAATTAATCAGTAATATTTCTTGCTGCAAGGTGTTCAAAACCAATATGAGATGTCTCAAATGCTCTCATTTTTTTTACTCTATACTAATATATCATCAAAATAAATAAATAAATTATGTGTAAAAAATCCTTCAAGACTTCATTCATTTGTGATAGCTCGTTTTGGAAATTTTCCTCTTGTAAATATTGTCATAATTAAATTGTGAAATTATAAGCACAATTAAATTCATGAGAGATGGTAAACACATTTCAGAGCTTTGGGGAGGAGGTAGCTTGTGAAATTTGAAGAAATTGGTTATTTAATGTAAGTTATGGGGATGACTAGATGGCTTTAAATAAAAATGACCTAGACAATTATGAATTAAAGGAATTTTATTGGATTCCCCAACAAGGAGGACGCGCCCATACTCCTCTTGAGGGATGTACGCAAGCAAAAGGACAAAAACATCAAAGAAAAGAAAAAAATCTGCATATCATACTAGGAGAGGCAAAGTGTGTCGGTTCAAAGAGGAGGAATGCGAGAGATATTTTAAGGGAGGAGATAGATTTAGTGGTATTCGAGTTTCTAAACCCTAGAAGGCTTAGTGGCTGAGAATCACATAGAAATGGATTACTTCATAGACTGATAAAACCATTGGGAAATTAACATGTTGAGAACTACTAGTAGATTGAGGAACTCCAGGACTAGAAGCGGGTGAAAATATGATGTTGAGTTACACTTTTTGCCCTTTTTTGAGAAAAAAAATATCATTTTTTGATGTTCTTCAACTTTCTACAAGCCAAAACAATTTTTCTGTTTAGAATTTCATTCTGAGATAAAAATAAAAGTTGCTAGATATTTTATTAGCTTTGTATTACTTATTTTTTGGATTTTTTATACACATTTGATATTTCAACTTAACATTCTTTGAGTGTGTGTTATTTAACAATCAAAGAGTTCATAAAAAGTCATGTTCAAATGCGTTTGTGTATTCTTTGAAAACTTTGTGTTTTGTGAAACAAAATGTGTTACAACAATCTAGACACGAGTCTACTTCGATTTCGTTATATTTACGAAACCAAGTGATGCATATCATAACTAATAGAATTTTTTGAACTGATCCAATATGAAAAAACTGCATATTTCGAATATGTTTGGGCTCTCACAAAATTTCTCAACATTTATGTTATAAACTAAAAATCTAGAAATTACCTATTACAGACGAAAGACCAATGTAATGCACCATAATTTAAAAAAAATAATTACAGTGTATTTTGGAAGATACAGAATATTGATTTCACTAAATCATATTGTCCTTCAGAAATTGTTTGGACCCATTTTATTAAAAAAATATTTAAAATTTGGAAATATTTATGAAATTCCATAAGAGTTATATTTGTTTAAAGTAGATTGAATTTTGGAAATGCTTGTCTTGGTTCCGACAATTAATTCATAAAGTTTCATGGATTTTAATTAGCCCAAACTTGAAGAAATGTGTTCAGAGTTGAGTTTATGTGTAATTGCAGACGTGTTAGTTCGGCAAAATTTTTAAAAAATTTCAGCCAAATTGTTTTTTCTCCCAATGGCCCGTCAATTCTAACGACACAAAAGTTCGGCTGAACTTTTAATTGACTTTATTTTGGCCGGAAAATTCAATGAAGCCCCTCCAAAAAAAAATTTCACAGCAGTATAAATAGGCGTACATGGATACATTATTTTCACATAATTTCTCACATTTCTTCATTTGGGCTAATTTTGCAAAGGATTGGGCTTAATTTTCAAAGGACTCTTTTTGGCTTAATATTCAAAGGACATTTTTTGGAGGTACGTGATACATTTTTTGGATGCTTTTTGGGCTTAATTTTCAAATGACATTTTTTTGGAGGTATTTTGTTTTTAGAGGATTTTGGGCTTAATTTCTAAAGGACTCTTTCGGTTATAACAATCTAGACAGAGTCTACTTCGGTTTTGGTTTTGGACTTCTTTTGGGTTTCATTTCCAAAGGACTCTTTTTAGGCTTAATATTCAAAGGGCATTTTTTGGAGGTATTTTTTAAAGTGATATTTTTTAAGAGGCTTTTTGGGCTTAATTTTCAAATGACATTGTTTGGAGGTATTTTGTTTTCACAGACATTTTTTAGAGGTTTTTGGACTTAATTTTCAAAGGACATTTTTTGGAGTTTTTTTTTTAAAAGAGGCATTTTTTAAGAGGTTAGGCTTAATTTTCAATGGATATTTTTTGGAGGAATTTTTTGAAGTGAAATTTTTTTAGAGTACATGTTCTTGTCTAACTTTTTAAATAAATTTTTTTTGCAGGACTTGGAAGGAAATACTTTGAGTTTCATTTCATTTTTAAAAGATATTTTTTTCTTGGATTTTTTAAAGTAAGTGTTTTGGATTGAAGTATGTCTTTTGTAAGAAAAAATTAAAATGAGTTTTTTTTTTTTTTTAAATTAAATATTTTGTGATGATTTTTTTAATTATGTTTTTGTCTAAATTTTTGAAGGAAATTTTTTGAGCTTCATACTCAATTATCATGTGAAATCGAAGGAATTGCAAGAGAAAATATGATCGAACAAGAGACCCTAAGGAACATAGAGAACAGGGGAGAGAATGTTGCAAAAAAAAAGAGAACACTAAAATATTGAAAGGGAAAATCAACCTCAACTAGAAGTTGAAGCAGGTATCTAAATGTCAATATTAAAAATTTGATATTTATAATTTGCCCAGTGTAAATTGTGAAACTTAATTTTGATCTGGATTCATGCAGGAACGCAATAGAAGACATAAATAAACAAAAACACAGAGATGCAGTGGAAATAACACTTCATTTCATTAATATGAAATAATTGAAATATGTTTACAGACATAATGGAAATAAACTAGCTAGGGTGATGATAGCTTATCTTTGAGATGTCACGACTACATGCCTCTGAACTATGTTACAATGAGGCTCAAAGGCTTATTTATTATTGAGAAACAATGGAAAACCATAAACATCCAAAAAACTAACCGTAGGAGATGAAGCACCAAAACTATGGGCCCCGTTTGGGTAAATTGGTGTTCAAACTTCCTAGGGACGTAACTTTGGCATACGATCTTTGTTTGACGCGCAACATACCTCGTTAGAAAGATATATCCGAGGAATAAAACTTTTTGTGTGAGATAAATAAATCCATGGACCCTTGTTGCTCCTTTTTTTCCTAAAAAACGTTGTTTAGGGCCTCAAAATGGCTCCAAAAGTTCTTGTCCTGAAAAACTGCTAAAAATAGTAAGTTGTGCCAAAACTGAAAAAATGAAAGAACTGATGGTGAGGGTTCAAATGAAATAGGTGGGTGGCCATCAATATCCACCTATATAATTAGGGTCTCCAAACGGATCCAAAAGTTCAGGAATTGAAAACCTGCTAAAAATAGTAAGTTCTGCTGAAAGTGAAAAACTGAAAGAACTGATGGTGTAGCGCCAAATGGAATAGGTGGAAGGCCACCAATATCCACCTGGATTATTCCTCCCTCCTTAGGAATAAATGGTCCCCATTGCGTTAATTTCCTCCATGAGGGGCAACTTCTACTGAACTTGGTATTGGATACGTCCAGGATGTTAGGGACCTACTGGGGGACATGTTGGATGCATTCAATATACTTGGTTGCCTCAAATAGTACATTTGTTCATTTTTTCTATGTAATCTCATGAGGTTTGGCAATATCAGGTGGCAGTGTGCCGAGGGTCAAATCGATGGAGTGATTGCCTTGACAGTGTAGAGGAACCTTTATGGGTGAGGAGAAAATGTCCTCGTATTCCTCCACAACTTTGTCCATCTGCTGGAGCGATGCAGGGGAGCCCTGTTTCAAGGCTGTGGCCACAATTTTCTTCATTCCTTGTGAGCGAGTTGTAAGGAAAATAAATTTCCTGGTTTGTGAAACAATCTTACTACATTTTTTTGCAATAGTCAAGGAGATGGAAGGAGGCAGTACTACCTCTGGTATCCTGTACAATTTATTTCCCAAAGTAATAAAAATAGAACAAAGCCTAGAATAATACACAACATGTCGCCTCCACAAGTATGGTTGGCACAATAATACATCAGCTACATCAAGAGGATAAAAATCACACCATACCTCATCCGTGAATGGCTTGATGTTGTATGGAAGGCAACACTATGTGCAGATGTGAAGTGATCTCTCCCTGGGTGAAGCCACCCAATCATATACGGCTACGGGTGTTCTATTTTCTTGAGATGCTTCACGAGCTATGTGAAAATGAGGTTCTTTTGGCTTTCACTATCAACAAGAAATTGGAGTGGAGAACCCTTCACCCACATCTGTGAATTGAAGAGGTGCTCCCCCTCCTCTAGATCTCCGGGATCATCCCTCTGTAGTTTGGTGGTGGAAAAAATGGCACTTGGGTCTAGATCAATGATATGATTCCCTTTGTCAACTCCCTTGTCTATGCTGGCTTAGGATTATAAAATGCATCTTATTTGGGTTCCTTTAGTTCGGCCACCAACGACTGTTTGGCCTGACACTCGTTTGTATTGTGAGTGGGTTTCTTATGAAATTTACACCACTTCCACGTATCCTTATTTATATTTGTGCTGGTGTTATGAGTCAACCCTCTTTGGCTCTAGCCCCTATTCTGTGGTTTGGGGGTGCCTTTCCCTGGCCTCAGATTCGTAGATCAAAATTCTTGTTTCTTCTGGTTAATTTTCTGCTCAATCTTGGCAACATAGCGATATTTCCGTGACAAGCAAGGTAATGCCGAGGAAATAAATTTCCTCTTGAATGTGTCGGTGTAGATAGCTATGGTACTTGAGCACCAAATATTTCTCTAAATCCTTAATACCTAACTTTGTCCACACGGTATGGAACAAATTCGTTAATACGTGCACATCTTGATCCCTTTGCTATCGCTATGTGGTCCATTGGATGTACTTGTCCTCATAGCTCCCCACGGGGTAATATTGTTCCTTGATTCCGTCTAGGAATGAATTCCAAGTGGGTGCGACTAAGAACAGAGAGGGTTCGCCCTCGTCCTTTTGCTCACAGTAGGTTTCCCACTAGTCTTTGAAAGGGGGGGCAACTTTGAGAAGTGAAAAAATAATCTTTTCTTGGTCAGATAAATCATGGAGAGAGAAATACGCTTCTAAAAAATTCAACCATCTATCTACGACGTTTACATCTATATGGCCTTCAAATACAGGAATGCCAAAGTGTACCTGTACCTTGAAGGGAGTGGTGCCTCCAGAGTGGTTTTTGGATGCATATGCATCGTAGGTGGGTAGCCATTGAAGTATCTGAGGAAAGCTACCCATCATCACGTTCCTTTGTTTCTCGAGGGCCTCCTTGAGAAATATTTTTATACGGTCTATTGCTCCCTCGTATTTTTTTTCTTCCACCGTGGGAGGTCATTGGGGTTTGCGAAGCTAATCTTGGAAGGGTTAAACCAGATCAAGTCGTAACTCCTTATACCCTGACCTTGTAGGGGACATGCAAAGAAAATTAGAGAAAAAGCAGGCCGCTCTAATACCACTGATTCAGATTTATGCAGGAACACAATAAAAGATAGAGATAAACATAAACACAGAGATGCAACGGAAATAACACTTCATTTCATTAATATCAAATAACTGAAATATGTTTACAGACAGAATGGAAATAAACTAGCTAGGGTGATGCTAGCTTATCTCTGAGAAGAGATGTGGCGGCTACATGCCTTTGAACTATTTCACAATGAGGCTCGAAGGCCTCTTTAAAATTTAGAAACAATGGAAGACCCTAAACATCCAAAAACCTAACCGTAGGAGATGAAGTGCCAAAACTATGGGCCCCATTTGGGTAAATTGGTGTTTCAACTTCGTGGGGACGTAAATTTCACATACGATCTCCATTCGACACGCACCATACCTCGTTAGAAAGATATATATGAGGAATACAAATTTCTATGTGAGAAACATTGGTCCATGGATCCATGTTGCTCCTATTTTTCCTAAAAAAATGTCTTTTAGGGGCTCAAAATAGCTCCAGGATGTTCACGACCGGGAAAACTGCTAAAAATAGTAAGTTGTGCCGAAACTGAAAGAACTGGTGGAGAGGGTTCAAATGGAATAGGTGGGTGGCCACCAATATCTTCCTGGCTCATTAGGGCCTCCAAATGGATCCGAAATTTTAGGAACCGAAAACCTACTAAAAATAGTAAGTTGTGATGAAAGTGAAAAACTGAAAGAACCGATGTTGCGGGTCCAAATGGAATAGGTGGGTAGTCACCAATATCCACTTGGATCATTCATCCCTCGTTAGGAATAAATGGTCCCCATTGCGTTAAGTTCCTCCACGAGAGACCAATTCTACTGAACTTGGTATTGGATTTGTTCAGGATGTCATGAACCTACTAGCAGACGTGCTGGATGCGTTCAATATAATTGGTTGCCTCAGATAGTACATGTGTGGATTTTGTCTGTGTAATCGCATGAGGTATTGAAATATCAGGTGGAGGTGTGCCGGGGGTCAAATCGATGGAGTGCTTTTCCTGATAATGTAGAGGAACCTTTGTGGGTGAGGAGAAAACATCCTTGTATTCCTCCACGACTTTTTCCATATGCTACAGCTGTGTACGGGAGCCTTGTTTCAGGGCTGTGGTCACAATATACTTCTTTCCTTGTGAGCGAGTTCTAAGGAAAATAAATTTCCTTGTTTGGGAAACAATCTTACTGTGTTGTTTTGCAATAGTCAAGGAGATGGTAGGAGATGGTACTACCTCTGGCATCCTGTACAATTTATTTCCCAAATTAATAGCAATAGAACGAGGCCTAGACTCATACAAAGCCTTTTGCCTCCACAAGTATGGTTGGCCCAGTAATACATTAGGTACATCAAGAGGAGAAACATCACACAATACCTCATCCGTGAATGGCTTTATGCTGTACAAAAGGCAGCACTGTTGGCAGATGCGGAGATCGCTCCCTGGGTGAGGCCACCCAATCGTATACGACTGCAGGTGTGCTATAATCGGTAGGCCAAGCCGCTTCACAACCTCAGCTGAAATGAAGTTCTTTTGGCTTCCGCTATCGATAAGAAATTGGAGTGGAGAACCCTTCACCCACATCTGCGAATGGAAGTTGTGCTCCCCCTCCTCGGGATCCTCGAGATCCTCCCTTTAGAGCTTGGTGGTGGCAACAATGGCACTTGGGTCCACAAAAATGATTTGCTTCCCCTTTCATCTCCATTGTCTAGTTCTGGCTCAGTATCAGAACATGCATCTGATTCGAGTGCCTTCATTTCGACCACCAGCGACTATTTGGCCCGACACTCGTTTGGGTTGAGAATGGTGTTACACCATTTTTTGGTCATCTAACCTATTATTATTAGATGAACCCAGGTACACCATGTAAGACCAATTTTACCCTAAGTAAAATTTCTTTCACCATATAAAATAACTTATTTGTTTATATTTCCCAGTCATATTTAACCCAAAATAAGGAAATTAATTAAATCAATCCTTATTTATTTAATTATTTCCTAAGAATAAGTTATTTAAATCATTATTTAAATAATATTCTTAGTTAAATTTGACTAAATCATCCATACATAATTAAATAAACCATTATTTATTTAATTATATTCCCATCATTTCCCTAAAATGATAAATAAATCATTTACTTATTTATTTTTTATAAATAAAGAAATTAACCCAAGTCAAAAATCCTTTTCCCTCCAACAAATATAATAAAATATTTCTAAAGGGTGGTTCTAGAATATGATTAATAATATTTTATTAATGCACCAAGTTCTAGAACGCCCTAATATTTTGTTATAAATAGAAGGTTTTTCCCCATTCATTAACGACCTCCATTGCATTAGATCACTCTGGATTTATACTTGGTCACATTCTCCATTTTTGCCTTGTGAGCTCCCTTTGAGTTCTATGTTTGTTTAGGTTTTCCACACCAACAAGAGAGAGATTCTAGATTTGAAATGTTGAGGAATTTCAAGAACCCAACCCATTGAGGAGAACCAGAAAACACCTTTCTTGTTTTCGTCTTAGGTGCCCCTTTCAATACAATACAAAATTCTTTCAAATATATTATTCTTGTCTTGTCTATTGGATGCATGGAGCCATATTTTACTTTATCTGCTTAATGTCTCTTTAGATCTGTATTTGTGCAGTATTATTTGGATCACCTAACTTTAGATTTGAAGATATTTTGCAGCCAAATTGATGTTAGGGCTATTTTTTATGCGTAGCTAAAGTGATCTTTTACGACGAAAGATTCATACTAACAATTGGCGACTCCACACGGGTTTTCTTTTGCGACCGCTGTCGTTTTTATATATTCCTGCATATCCAGCTATTTCATACCCTAGGGTTTCTCTTCAGTTTTCTATTTTTCCTATTTTTATGGTGCCTTTCACCTCTAAAACCCTCAAACATTAAAATTTTTAACTTCTGAGTGTTTCTGGCCCTATTACACAGGTGGCAGACATCAACTGCAGCTGAGACAACATTTTTTTTTTCTGAAATTTTCCGCCGAGAGTGCCGGAAGTGCAGGTTGCACTTTTTGGCCCAAAAACTGCGTCCTGGAGCTTCAGGTCATGTAAAACAGCCCAAAAACTGCGACTTGAGTGAAAAACAGGTCAAAAACTATGACTTGGACTTTTTTCTGCAATTTTTCTAAAATTTTTCTGGGTTTTGTCTGAACCTCTGTCAGGGTTGTCTAACCTCCGTCTTCGCCCATTTAGACCTATTATTGCTCTGTTTTACTCAAATAAGTTGGAATATAGCCCCCTAGGGCTTCAGTACCCTCCACTATTTGTGGAAGAGTTTTAGCTGTTGTAAGTGTCTAAATTTTTAGAGTTTCAGCCATATCTGATACCTCATTTTCAAATCCCTACAGATAAGCTCTTTTCCATTTCAAAACACCTCATATAGTTTTGTTTGGGTTTATCTTTAGGGTCACCTCTTGGACCCTCCTACCTTTAGCTGATCCCCTCTTGTGTAGCAGCAACCTTGCCTCAGCCTATTTTTTGTTTTCTGCACCTCTTTTCAGCAGATTTCTCCTTTAGATCCCTGTCCCTACTGACCTTAGATCTATTGGCATATTTTAGCGTGCTTTGATTAGATTTTTTCCCTCTTATAGACTAGTTTTGAGATACCCACCTTCTTGGGTTAGATTGATGCATTATTAGCTGTTAATTTCCTGTTCTTTCAGTCTTATTTACTGCAGATTTATTTTCAGTTACGAAACTCACTTTTTCTTCTTTTCTCAAAATGTCTGGGTTTAAACAATTAAAATTAACATACGCCACACACTGACCCTAAGTGAAGAAGAGCCTGGTTAACACCGCTAGGCAAAGAATTTAAAATCAATTGACATTGCACCTCTCTGCCCTTGTTTCAAACTTAACCTCACTTGAGTTTGTACCTCCCTGCCCTTGTCGATTTTTCTTCTTCTCGTCATCATTGCGCCCATAAGGCATTTGTCTCGGAGACTTCTTGGCCTTCACCCTCAGTTTCTGGTTGGTCAAATTCTTCCTTCCCATCTTCATTGAGTAAGTCCTCCCCCGAGTCCGCACTCCGTCTCTTCTTTTGATTGTTCAGGCTCTCCCCCTCCTTCTGGTTCTCCTCCTGTTACCTTCACCATGTCTAGTACCGAACCTAACGCTAGCGGCAACCCCGACCCTAATGCCGGGAATGTTTCTAGCGGAACCGCCACAGGAACTACCTCGACTGCTCCCTTACTCCCCTTCATGGTAGGCCTCAGTCTCCCCGATTTCAATTAGTTGATCAATGATCCTATCTGCCACGATGTTGGTTGGCCTGCTATGCCAACCAAGCTCCCCTCCAACATTCCCAAGGTCGAAGGCCTTTCTGGAGAGAATCCCTCCAACCATATCCGATCTTTCCACATGTGGTGTTCATCCCATTCCATTACTGATGACTCCATCCGTCTTAGATTGTTCCAACGCACGCTTACAGGCGACGCTTCTAAGTGGTATGTTGGTCAGCCCACTTCCTCTCATACCACCTTTTTGACTCTTGCCTGGGATTTTTTATCTTACTTCTAGCTTCCCCTTCGTTATGACACTGGTATCAAACTTTTGACTTCTTTCCGTCAATCATTTGTGACCTGCCTATCCGATCATGTCCAGGAATGGCGGAGAAGAAAGAGCCAATGTCAATCTCCTACCTTCGAAGACCGTGTCTACATGGACTGGTTCCTTAGATCTCTCTTTACCACCTATCGGGAAAGATGTCGCATTGCATTTTCCTCAAACCGAAGAAGCTTCCCTCCAAATGGCGTTAAAATATGACCTGATCTACGCTCAGGCAGGTTATGTTTATATTGTTCTACCTGATCTCCCCAGACCCGGTAATGCCCATGCACCGGGGGCACCTCATGCTGCCGACAGTATCGTTGGAGCTATCTCTCATCCATTCGCTCAACCTCCCATGAGCTATGGTTTTCCTGGGGGAGGAGGCACCACTTCCTGCACTTCTCCCCCTCCCGGTAGCATGCATCCAGGATCCAGCATGCCTCCTCTTTCTGCCCAACCCCCTGTTTACCACACTGTTTCCCAACCTCATTATCATCCATATCCACAGCCTAGTGCTCCAACTACTCCAACATTAGCACCCCGCCTTCCTTGTCTTCTCAACCCTCGCAACAGCAGCCACCACCCCCTCAGGGGCAGGTGTATGCACAGTAGAGTGCGACCAATCCTTTCCTGCAACAATGCTTTGTGGCTACCCAACCACCTCACAGACCAGTAACCACTCAACCTCCTCCATCTGGTACCTCTGATTACCAGATCCTCATGATGAAATCTGACCAACCTATAACCGTCGACCTTAGCCTTCACACTCAGTCTCGTCTACACCCCCAGCCTCCCGCTCCATCTGTCCCCAAGTCAACTTCTTCAGGTTCTATAGAGCCTCTTTCGACAACTAATGGTCCCTTGCATATCCCTCCACCCAACGCCGAGGTTCATATGAAGATTCCTAAGGGACCATTACGCCGAAATGTTGCTTCTGACCGAGTTTCCCATTCGTTTAGCATAGTAGATGAGCTGGCCCAATCTCCTGTTGCCATTTCAATGCTAGAACTCCTCCAGTCATGCCCCTCCCAAAGAAAAGCTCTACTATCTGCCCTGGGCGCTGTAGATCTAGCAGATGACCAATTGATGTTTTCGATGCCCATCAGTCAGAGTCTCCTCCTCTTCCTACTTCCGTAGCTTTCCAAATCTCAGTCAAAATCTAGAACGCTAACATTTCCCGGTGCATCATTGACGAGGGGGCATCCACCTGTGTAATGTCCGCTTCAGTTTGGAAATAAATCGGATCTCCTGAGCTAGCACCTTCCACAATCACCCTTCGTGCGTGGGATGGCCATGCCTCCCAGCCCATTGGCCTCTTCCGTAACTGTCCTATCACCCTTGCGGGAAAGACTGTTTGTGTCGACGTTAAATTTATCGACGCCCTTCTTGACTATAACATTCTTTTAGGGCGTAGTTACACCTATTCCATGTCTGTCGTCCCATCCGCAGTCCACCGCAAGCTGTTTTTCCCGCATAATGGAAAGATTTTCATGATCGACCAGTTGACGTATCATGAACCAACATCTCAGACTTCCCCTGAGCCCACCATCTCTGCTATCACCAATAAGAAAACCGTTGATTCTTTGACCAATATTTCCCCTGGCGTCTACAAAGATTCCTCCTTGCTTGGAACCTTCCTTGGTCTTCCTCCTCCACCTGTCTCTCATCCCAGCTTAGCGAATGTTTGCATGATGCAATCATCTCGGGCTGACCTTAAACAACCCGCTTCGGCTAGTCAGCAACCTCAACCTCGCCTACAGCAACCCGCTTCTATCCCTTCACCTCAGCTGCCCGAACCTCTTTGGCCTGGACCTTCCCATCCAGCTAGTACTCATGAGCCTCTTTACCCTCCTAACCTTAGCCATTTAAAATCCGTCCCACCTGGCCATTCCCCCTCTGGTCAGATACTGTTCCTAGCTCCCCCACCAGGAGTGTACCTAGTACCTGTCATGGCCACCCTCTCTCTTCCTAACCTGACACTTGGGATTCCCATCTGGTACCTTGATCCTCTAGCCGTAACCCTACCTGGTCAACCCAAACCTTCTCTTTCTCTGACCCCGGTTCAACCAGTCCCCATCACTTCCCCCGCTGCAACAGTGCCTCAGTCACCTCAACAGGAACCACCTCCTGTTGCGACCGCTTTGGGTAAGAAAGGTAAAGCTCGCAAGGGGCCATCAAAGGACAAGGCTGCCCTGACAAACCTTGCCCCTCCTTGGCCCTCAAAGAATACCATCCAGTGTGCTTTTTTTGATGTTGTCGGTCACGCCACCCATACCTATCCTAAATTTCCTCATCTCAAGCCCATGGTTAATGTCGTGTTCCCTAAGTCCATGGTCTCGGAAACCTCCGTTCCTCCCGCGACTGCGGCCAAGAACCCCAAGACTATTCACACCAACCACCCTTGTGCTTTGTGTGATCTCCATGGCCATTACACCCACCTCTTTACCCTCCTTGAAGACTTCCACACCTCTCTAGCCGCAGTCCGCCAATTCGAGGCCAAACGCATTGAGTCCACCTCTCCCCTATTTGCACATTTTTCTTTGATAGAACTATAGGACACAAATGCTCCCATTGACATTCCCCCTCCTGATGTCACGATGAAGAAGCCTTCATCCACCATTTTGTACCTATCATCATCCATGCGATCCTCAGGGAACATTCCCTCTGAATCCTCCCCTGTTGTTTCGCTTGACCTTCCTTCAACGATCATCCTGGACTCACAATTGGTAGATCCTTTATCTTCTCACTCTTCTGCCACCCCTTGCAACGATGTGCATGTGAATCTCTCTTCTCATGATGATGAGTCAGGTAGCTTCGCCACGTCCGGTGGTCTTTATTCCACTTGTCACCCCATCTTCTATCACGATGACGACATTATGGAAGGAATCATCTCCCCTGACTTTCTCTATTCCCCTTTACATCAAAACCATGCATTCACATCACATACACCTTGTGGCCATTACATTTCAAACCAATTTTTGGGTAAGGGGGCACCCATATTTGAGAGACCAGGAGAAGTAATTCTCCACAACTCTCCTAGTGTATCTGGTCATGTCGACTCTAGTACCATTATTCTTCCACATTTAGAAGAACCTCTAGAGTCCCATACCACTTCAGATCACTCTCGGGATGATACCCCTTATCGTTCCTTCATTTTACATCAACAACCCAACCTCTTAGATATTGTTGTTGACCAACCTATAGGTTTTCTAGGAGAGCATCAGTTCATTATCTCCAAATCCTCTCTTTTGGATAGTGACACCAAGTATGCCAACCCAAAAACTTAAAGTCAATTTGATTCATATATGCAATACTAGCAAGAGATTGGTAATCCTCCATTCCCTTTCTCCAATTTCATAACCATAATGAAACCAAATAGGCACACCATATCATTAAAATGTGTTTAGATCCCCCTTTTTTTCTAAATACATTTTTGCATGACCACCACATGCTTGGGGGCACCTATGCCCCTTAACCATACAAATCCTAGATATAAGCCAAAATCAGTACTGAAACCCCCTTTCTCTGACAGGTCACACTTTTCAGGACATTTCCTGGGACAGGTCACAGCTTTCTGCCCAGTACCTACTACCTAGGTTGCAAAACCGACCCCAAAAAGTGTGACCTGGCCTATTCATGAGCTCTGGGTACCTGTTAATTTTTAGTTACTTGATACCTCACCAGGAAACATTTTTCCCAAGAAGGGTCTCTTCACCTCTCCTCAAAATCAGATTTCCTCGCTTACAACACTTGTACTTGAGACACCATTTTGCCTCCATACTTGTCCTTGTTCGTGTTGATTTTCATCATGAGTTACCATATTGTACTCATGCTTTCATGGTCCCCCATTAGACCTTTACTGTGTGGCAACACCACCGAGTCGCCCTTGTTTAGAGCATCCGAGTTGAGTCCTCATCCGTCATGGAGTCTATCTCGAGTCCCTTTATATCTTGCTATAGCCCTCCATCCTTCATCGTTTGGTCCCTCTCTCGTGTTGCACATTATGGCCTTCAGTACCATTGTCACATATTCTCCTTGATATTGTGTCAGTTTCTGCCAAGCCATTCATGCCCCTTATGCTCTAACAAGGGAAGTCGTCCAACCGCTACTCCGTATCCCTCATTCCATCATCATCATCAGTGTCTATCTATTCGTCACTCTACTATTTTCTCTCACGCCTTAGTTGGGGATCCCTTATTGCCTCACCTATGGCAGACCTCCTTTTGTCGACATCATCTAATTTACTCCAGAAGCCAGGTCTAGCAGGAAATTTACCTTGGTTCAAATTCCTTTCAGCATGATCGTGATCTGTATACTTGATGGTCCAGTGATGCAGCAGCCACTTTTGGTGATTTTCGGGTGTGTGTGAGATGTCTCAACCATCATGAGGGGGTGGTCCTGCAGGTAGCCCCCCACATGCCCGGATGACTTCTTCCTTTCAGCCCTTGATGCAGCTCCTTCTATTTGATGATATCGGCCTCAGCCGCTTGCAGTGCCTCTTCAATTTGCATGTATCAGTCAGATTTTGCGAGCCCTTCCCTTTGTGTAGGGGGAATTTGGGGTGTATTTGTATCTCATGTACTAAAAAATTATTTTATAAGTCCTGACGGTTATTCCAGGAACAACATGTATGTGGGATTCATCATTCTATTTATTTGGCTCATGTTTAGGCCAGCACATGCCTCATTATTGCGTTCTGTGGTTTTTCGGGCACCTTATTCTTTGTACTTTGTCTCGGCGGGCATAGGTATGCCTCCCCCGCCGCCTTTAGCACAGGTACCACTTTATAAAATAGAGACTTGTTGCACCTATAAGTCTCGTCTCCTTAGGGTCTAGTCCTTTAGCACATTAGACTACCTTACATTTCTCTCTCTCACTTCCCTCTTGATGTCTAGTGATTGAGTTCTTACAACTTACTTCGGTCATACGATTTTCTCCTAACACTCGTACGTTGGGGGGCAATCTGTTACACCATTTTTTGGTCATCTAACCTATTATTATTAGATGAACCCAAGTACACCATGTAAGACCAATTTTACCCTAAGTAAAATTTCTTTCACCATATAAAATAACTTATTTGTTTATATTTCCTGGTCATATTTAACCCAAAATAAGGAAATTAATTAAATCAATCCTTATTTATTTAATTATTTCCTAAGAATAAGTTATTTAAATCATTATTTAAATAGTATTCTTAGTTAAATTTGACTAAATCATCCATAAATAATTAAATAAACCATTATTTATTTAATTATATTCCCATCATTTCCCTAAAATGATAAATAAATCATTTATTTATTTATTGTTTATAAATAAAGGAATTAACCCAAGTCAAAAATCCTTTTCCCTCCAACAAATATAATAAAATATTCCTAAAGGGTGGTTCTAGAATATGATTAATAATATTTTATTCATGCACCAAGTTCTAGAACGCCCTAATATTTTGTTATAAATAGAAGGGTTTTCCCCATTCATTAACGACCTCCATTGCATTAGATCACTCTGGATCTATACTTGGTCACATTCTCCATTTTTTCCTTGTGAGCTCCCTTTGAGTTCTATGTTTGTTAGGTTTTCCACACCAACAAGAGAGAGATTCTAGATCTGAAATGCTGAGGACTTTCAAGAACCCATCCCATTGAGGAGAACTGGAAAACACCTGTCTTGTTTTCCTCTCAGGTGCCCCTTTCAATATAATATAAAATTCTTTCAAATACATTATTATTGTCTTGTTTATTGGATGCATGGAGCCATATTTTACTTTATCTGCTTAATGTCTCTTTAGATCTGTAATTGTGCAGTATTATTTGGATCACCTAACTTCAGATTTAAAGATATTTTGCAGCCAAATTGATGTTAGGGATATTTGTTATGTGTAGCTAAAGTGATATTTTATGACGAAAGATTCATACTAACAAATGGGGCTGTTATGAAATTCACACCACCTTCCTGTATCCTTATTTGGATTTGTGGTGGTGTTCTGAATCACTCCACTTTGGCTCTACCCCCTGTTTTGTGGTTCAGGGGTGCCTTTCCTTGGCTTCAGATTCGCGGATCCAAAGTCTCGTTTCTTCTGCTTAAATTTCTACTCAGTAATGGTGGCATAGCGATATGACATGCCAAGCAAGGTGATGCTAGGGAACTCCATTTCCTCCTGAATTTGTCTATGCAAAAAACTACGATACTTTAGCACCAAATGTCTCTCCAAATATTTAATACCCAACTTTTTGTGTAGTGTATGGAAAAATTCATCAATTCGTGCACATCTTGATCCCTTTGCTTCCACAGCATGGTCCAGTCGATGTACTTGTCCTCATATCTCCCCACGGGGTAATATTTTTCCTTGATGTCGTCTTGGAATGAATTAAAAGTAGGGTTCGACTCAGAATAGAGAGGTTTCCCCCTCATCCTACTGCTCAGAGTAGGTTTCCCACCAGTCTTTGGCATGGGGAGCAGCTTTGAGGAGTGCAAAAATAATATTTTCTTGGTCGGATAAATCATGGACCGAGAAATACCCTTCTAGAAAATTCAACCATCTATCAATGGTGTCCGCATCTATCTGGCCTTCAAATACAAGAATTTCAAATTTTACTTGTACCTTGAAAGGAATGGCACCTCGACAGTGGTTGTTGGATGCAGATGTGTCGTAGGTGGGCAGTCGTTGAAGAATTTGAGCAAATTTACCCATCATCACGTTCATTTGTTTCTCGAGGTTCTCCTCGAGTAATATTTTGATAGGATCTCTTGCTCCCTCGTCTTTCTTTTCTTCTACCATGGGAGGTCATCGAGGTTTGTGAGGATGATCTTGCAAGGGCTCAACCAGATCGAGACCTAACTTCTTATACCTTGACCTCATTGGGGACATGCAAATAAAAACAAAGAAAGGGTAAACCGCTATGATACCACTCATTTGGATTTATGAGAGAACACAATAAAAGACATAAATAAACATAAAAACAAAGATGTAGTGGAAATAACACTTCATTTCATCAATATCAAATAACTGAAATATGTTTACAAATAGAATGGAAATAAACTAGCTAGGGCGATGGTAGCTTATCTCTAAGAAGATATGTGGCAGCTACATGCCTCAAAACTATGTTAAAATGAGGCTCGAAGGACTATTTATCATTGAGAAACAATGGAAAACCATAAACATCCAAAAACCTAACCGTAGGAGATGAAGCGCCAAAATTATGGGCCCCATTTGGTTAAATTGGTGTTTCAACTTCCTGGGGACGTAACTTTGGCATACGATCTCCATTTGACATGCACCATAACTCGTTAGAAATATCTATCTGAGGACTAAAACTTTCAATGTTAGAGATGTTGGTCCATGGAACCATGTTTCTCCTATTTTTCCCAAAAACCATTGTTTAGGGCCTCAAAACGGCTCCGAAAGTTCAGGATTGCAAAAACTGCTAAAAATAGTAAGTTTGCTGAAAATGAACTAATTAAAGAATCGATGGTGGGGGTTAAAATGGAATAGGTCGGTGGCCACCAATATACACTTGACTCATTACGGCCTCCAAATGGTTTTGAAAGCTCAGGAACCAAAAAATTGCAAAAATCGTAAGTCGTGTTGAAAGTGAAAAACTAAAAGAACTGATGGTGCGGGTCCAAATGGAATAGCTGAGTGTCCAAAAATATCCACCGGGATCATTCCTCCCTCCTTAGGAAGAAATGGTCCCCACTGCGTTAGGTTCCTCCATGAGAGGCAAATTCTGCCGAACTTGGTATTGGATTCGTCCAGGATGTCATGGACCTACTGGTAGATGCGCTAGATGCGGTCAACATACTTGGTTGTCTCAAAAATTACATGTGTGGATCTTGTCTATGCAATCACATGAGGTATGGAAATATCAGGTGGCGGTACACCGAGGGTCAGATCGATGGAGTGCTTGTCCTGACAGCATATAGGAACCTCTGTGGGTGAGGAGAAAATGTCCTCGTATTCCTCAACGACTTTTTCTATCTGCTTCAGTCATGCAAGGGAGCCATATTTCGAGGTTGTGGCCACAATATTATTCTTTCCTTGTGAGAAGTTGTAAGGAAAATAATTTTTTTAGTTTGGGAAACAATATTTCTGCATTGTTTTGCAATATTCAAGGAGATGGCAGGAGGCAATACTACATTTGGTATCTTTTACAATTTTTTTCCTAAAGTAATAACAACAGAATGAGGCCTAGACTCATACAAAAAATGTTGCCTCCGCAAGTATGGTTGGCCCAATAATACATCAGCTACATCAAAAGGAGAAAAATCACATAATACCTCATAAGTGAATGGCTTGATGTTGTATGGAAAGCGACAGTGTTGTCAGACGCAGAGATCTCTCCCTTGGTGAAGCCACCTGATTGTATATGCTGCGGGTGTGATATGGTCGACAGGCTAATTCACTTCATGAGATTTGCTAAAATTTGGTTCTTTTGGCCTCCACTATTGACAAGAAATTGCAGTGGAGAACCCTTCACCCATATCTGTGAATGGAAGAGGTGCTCCCCCTCCTCTTGATCCTAGAGATCCTTCCTTTGGATCTTGGTGGTGGAAACAATGGCACTTGGGTCTACATCAATGATCTTCTTCCCTTTGTCATCTCCCTTGTCTAGTTCTAGCTCAGGAAGAGAACATGCATCTAATTTGGGTGCCTTCAGTTTGGCCACCAATGAATATTTGGCCAGAAACGCGTTTGTGTTGTGAGTGGAGATGTTATGAAATTCACACCACTTTCCCGTATCCTTCTTGGATTTATGGTGGTGTTTTGGGTCACCACGCTTTGGCTCTCCCCCTTGTTCCATGGTTCAGGGGTGCCTTTCCCTGGCTTCAGAGTCGCAAATCCAAAGTCTTGTTTCTTATGCTTAAATTTATGCTCAATATGTGTGGCATAACAATATGTTGTGCCAAGCGAGGAAATGTTGAGGAAATCCATTTCCTCTTGAATGTGTTTGTGCAGAAAACTACGGTACTTGAGAAAGAAATGTATCTCTGAATATTTAATACCCAACTTTGTGGGCAAGGTATGGAACAAATTTGTCAGTTCGTGCACATCTTGATCCCTTTCCTGCCGCAGCATGGTCCATTGGATATAATTGTCATCATAGCTCCTCATGGGGTAATATTGTTCCTTGATGCTGTCTTAGAATGAATTCCAAGTGGGTGTGACCGAGAACAGAGAGGGTTCCCCCTCATCCTTTTGTTTAGAGTAGGTTTTCCACTAGTATTTGACATGGGGGGAAGCTTTGAGGACTCCAAAAATAATCTTTTCTCAGTCGGATAAATCATGGACCAAGAAATACCCTTATAGAAAATTCAACCATCTATCTACAACGTCTACATCTATCTGGCTTTCAAATACAGGAATGTGAAATTTTACATGTACCTTGAAGGGAGTGGCACCTTCAGAGTGGTTGTTGGATGCAGATGCACCGTAGGTGGGCAACCGTTGAAGGATTTGAGCAAAGTTATCCATCATCACATTCCTTTTTTTCTCAAGGGCCTCCTTGAGAAATATTTTGAAAGTATCTCCTGCTCCCTCATCTTTATTTTCTTCTGCTATGGGAGGTATTCGGGATTTGTGAGGATGATCTTGTAAGGGTTCAACCAGATCGAGCTCTAATTCCTTATACCCTGACCTCGTTAGGGACATGCAAAGAAAAACAGAGAAAGAGAATACCACTCTTATACCACTGATCCAGATTTATGCAAGAACACAATACAATACAGAAATAAACATAAACACAGAGATGTAGCAGAAATAAAACTTCATTTCATTAATATAAAATAACTGAAATATGTTTATAGACAAAATGGAATTAAACTAGCTAGGGCGATGGTAGGTTATCTCTGAGAAGAGATGTTTCAGCTACATCACTTTTAACTGTGTTACAATGAGGCTCAAAGGCCTATTTATTATTGAGGAACAATGGAAAACCCTGAACATCCAAAAACCTAACCATAGGAGATGAAGCGCCAAAGCTATGGGTCTCATTTGGGTAAATTGGTGTTTCAACTTACTGGGGACGTAACTTTCACACACGATCTTCGTTTGACATGCACCATACCTCATTAGAAATATCTATCCGAGGACTACGACTTTTGATGTGAGAGAAATTGGTCCATGGATTCGTGGTGCTCCTGTTTTTTCAAAAAATCGTTGTTTAGGGCCTCAAAATGAATCCGGAAATCCAGGACTTGAAAAACTACTAAAAGTAGTAAGTTGTGTCAAAACTGAAAAAATGAAATTATCAATGGTGGGGGTTCAAATGGAATAGAAAGGTGGCCACCAATATCCACCTGGCTCATTAGGGCTTCCAAACAGCTCCGAAAGTTGAGGAACCAAAAACCTGCTAAAAATAGTAAGTTGTGTTGAAAGTGAAAAACTAAAAGAACTGATGGTGCGGGTCCAAATGGAATAGATGGGTGGCCACCAATATCCACCTAGATCATTCCTCCCTCCTTAGGAAGCAATGGTCCCCATTTCATTATGTTCCTTGATGAGAGGCAAATTCTGCTAAACTTGGTATTGGATTCGTCCAGGATGTCGTGGACCTACTGGTGGAAGTGTTGGATGAATTCAATATACTTGGTTGCCTCAGACAGTACATGTGTGGATTATGTCTGTGTAATTGCATGATGTATGGAAATATCAGGCAGTGGTGCACCGGGGGTCAGATCGATGCAGTGCTTATCGTGACAGTGTAGAGGAACCTTTGTGGGTGAGGAGAAAATTTCCTCGTATTTCGCCATGAATTTTTCCATCTACTAAGACCATTCAGGGGAGCCCTATTTCAAGGTTGTGGCCACAATATTCTACTTTCCTTGTGAGCAGGTTGTAAGGAAAATAATTTTCTTGGTTTGGGAAACAATATTACTGCGTTGTTTTGCAATAGTCAAGGAGACGGCAGGAGGCAATACTACGTATGGTATCTTGTGCAATTTATTACCCAAAGTAATAACAACATAACGAGGCCTAGGCTCATACATAGCATTTCACTTGCACAAGTATGGTTGGCGCAATAATACATCAGCTACATCAAGAGGAGAAACATCACACAATACGTCATCCATGAATTTCTTGATGTTTTATGGAAGGCGGCATTGTTGGCAGACGTGGAGATATCTCCCTAGCTGAAACCACCTGATCATATATGGTTGTGGGTGTAATATGGTAAGTAGGTTGAGCTGCTTCATGACCTCTACTGAAATGAGGTTCTTTTGGCTTTTTCTATTGACAAGAAATTGCAGTGGAGAACCCTTCATCCACATCTGTGAATGGAAGAGGTGCTCCCCCTCCTCTAGAGCCTTGGGATCCTCCTTATGGAGCATGGTGGTGGAAAAAATGGTACTTGGGTCCTCATCAATGATCTGATTCCCCTTGTAATCTTTCTTGTCTTGTTCTGGCTCAAGATCAGAACATGCATCTAATTCAGGTGCCTTCAGTTCGACCACCAACGACTATTTGGCCTGACACTTGTTTGTGCTATGAGTGGGGATGCTATATAATTCACACTACTTCCCTATATCCTCTTTGGATTTTTGGTGATGTTATGAGTCACCTCGCTTTTGCTATGTCCCTTTTTCTATGGTTCAGTTCCTTTCCCTGGGTTCATATTCGTGGATCCAAAGTCTCATTTCTTCTGCTTAAATTTCTGCTCAATCTTGGCCACATAGCGATATTCCGTGCCAAGCGAGGTAATGTGAAGGAACTCCATTTCCACCTAAATGTGTCTCTGTAGACAACTATGATACTTGAGTATCAAATGTCTCTTTAAATCTTTAATACCCAACTTTGTGTGCAAGGTATGGAACAAATTCGTCAGTTCGTGCACATCTTTATCCCTTTTTTTCCGCAGAGTGGTGCATTGGATGTACTTTTCCTCATAGGTCCCCACAGGGTAATATTGTTCCTTGATGCCATATATGAATGAATTCCAAGTGGGTTTGATCCAAAACAGATAGGGTTCCCCCTCATCCTTTTGCTCATAGTAGGTTTCCCACCAGTCTTTGACATGGGGGGCAACTTTTAGGAGTGAAAAAATAATATTTTCTTGGTTGGATGAATCGTGGACCAAGAAATACCCTTATAGAAAATTCAACCATCTATCTATGATGTTTGCATCTATATAACCTTCAAATAGAATAATTTCAAACTTTACCTGTACCTTGAAGGGATTGGCACCTCCAGAGTGGTTGTTGGATAAATATGTGTCATAGATGTGTAGCCGTTGAAGGATATGAGCAAAGTATCCATCATCACGTTCCTTTGTTTCTTGAGGGCCTCCTCGAGAAATATTTTTATTGGATCTCCTTCTCCCTCGTCTTTTTTTCTTGCACCATGGGAGATCGTCGGGGTTTGCGAGGCTGATATTGCAAGGGTTCAACCAGATTGAGCCCTAACTCCTTATACCCCTACCTTTTTGGGGACATGCAAACAAAAATAGATAAATAGTAGACCTCTTTGATACCACTGACCCAGATTTATGCAGGAACACAATAAAAGATGGAAATAAACATAAACGCAGATATGCAGCGGAAATAACACTTCATTTCATTAATACCAAATAACTGAAATATGTTTACACAAAAAATGGAAATAAATTAGCTAGGGTGATAGTAGCTTATCTCTGAGCAAAGATGTGGTGGCTACATGCCTCTAAACTGTGTTACAATGAGGCTCGAAGGCCTATTTATTATTGAGAAACAATGGAAAACCCTTAACAACCAAAAACCTAACTGTAGGAGATGAAGCACCAAAACTATGGGCCCCATTTGGGTAAATTGGTGTTTCAACTTCCCAGGGACATAACTTTGGCATACAATCTCTGTTTGACGCAACCCATACCTTGTTAGAAAGATCTATCCAGAGAATACAACTTTTATGTGAGCAACATTGGTCCATGGATCCATGTTTCTCTTAGTTTTCCCAAAAAACATCGTTTAGCACCTGAAAATGGCTCCGGAAGTTCAGGACCTGAAAAACTGCTAAAAATAGTAAGTTTTGCCGAAACTGAAAAGCTGAAAGAACCAATTGTGGGGGTTCAAATGCAATAGGTTGGTTACCACCAGTATCCACCTGGATTATTAGTGCCTCCAAACTGCTACGAAATTTCAGGAACCAAAAACCTGCTAAAAATATTAAGCTGTTATGGAAGTGAAAAACTCAAAGAACTGATGGTGCAGGTCCAATTGGAATAGGTGGGTGGCCACCAATATCCACCTGGATCATTCCTCGCTCCTTAGGAAGAAATGATCCCCATTACGTTAAGTTCCTCCATGAGAGGCAAATTTTTCTGAACTTGGTATTGGATTTGTCCAGGATGTTGTGGACCTGCTACCAGACGTGTTGGATGTGTTCAATATACTTGGTTTCCTCAGAAAATACATGTGTGGATTTTGTCTATGTAATCACATGAGGTATGGAAATATTAGGTGCCAATGCATTGGGGGTCATATCGATGGAATGTTTGTCCTAATAGTGTAGAGGAACCTCTATGGGTGAGGAGAAATTGTCCTCGTATTCCTCCATCACTTTGTCCATCTGCCGCATCTGTGTAGGGGAGCTCTGTTTCGAGGCTATAGCCACAATTTTCTTCTTTCATTGTGAGCTAGTTGTAAGGAAAATAAATTTCCTGGTTTGGGAAACAATATTACTACGTTTTTTTTCAATAGTCAAGGATATGGCAAGAGGCGGTACTACCTTATGTATCCTGTACAATTTATTTCCCAAAGTAATAAAAATAGAACAAGGCCTAGACTCATACACAACATGTCACCTCCACAAGTATGGTTGACCAAATAATACATCAGTTACATCAAGAGGAGAAACATCACACAATACCTCATCCGTGAATGGCTTGATGTTGTACAAAAGGCGACACTACCGGTGGACACAAAGATCTCTCCTTGGGTGAAGCCATGTGATCATATACGGCTGCATGTGTGCTATGTTCAATAGGTTGAGCCGCTTCACAAATTATGCAGAAATGGGGTTCTTTTGGCTTCTGTTATCGACAAGAAATTGGAGTGGATAATCCTTCACCCACATCTGCGAATGGAAGAGGTGCTCCCCCTCCTCTAGATCCTCGCGATCCTCCATTTGGAGCTTGGTGGTGGAAACAAGACACTTGGGTTTTCCTCAATGATCTGCTTCCCTTTTTCATCTCCCTTGTCTGGTTCTAGCTCAGGATCAGAACATGCATCTTATTTGGGTGCCTTCAGTTCGGCCACCAGTGACTGTTTGGCCTGACACTCATTTTTCCTATGAGTGGGGCTATTATGAAATTCACGCCACTTCCCTGTATCCTTCTTTGGATTTTTTCTGGTGTTCTGAGTCGCCCATCCTTGGATCTGCCTCTTGTTTTGTGGTTCGGGGCGCCTTTCCCTGGAGTCGGATTTGCGGATCCAAAGTCTCATTTCTTCTGCTTAAATTTTTCCTCAGTCATGAAAGCATAGTGATATGCTATGCCAAGCGAGGTAATGTTGAGGAAATCCATTTCCTCCTGAATGTGTCTATGCAAATAGCTACGGTATTTGAGCACCAAATATCTCTCCGAATATTTAATACCCAACTTTGTGCGCATGGTATGGAACAAATTCATTAGTACGTGCACATATTGATCCCTTTGCTATTGTAGTGTGGCTCATTGGATGTGATTGTCCTCATAGCTCCCCATAGGGTAATATTTTTTCCTTGATGCTATCTTGAAACAAATTCCAAGTGGGTCTGACCAAGAACAGAGAGGGTTCCCCCTTGTCGTTTTTCTCACAATAGGTTTCCCACCAGTCTTTGAGATGGGCAACAGCTTTGAGTGCAAAAATAATATTTTCTCGGTTGGATAAATCATGGATCTAGGAATACCCTTCTAGCAAATTCAACCATCTATCTACGACGTTTGCATATATATGGCCTTGAAATACAGGAATGTCAAAGTTTACCTGTACCTTACAGGGAGTGGTGCTTCCATAGTTGTTGTTGCATGCAAATGTGTCGTAGGTGGGCAGCCATTGAATGATCTAAGAAAATTTATCCATCATCGCGTTCATTTTTTTCTTGGGGCCTCCTCGAGAAATTTTTTGATAGAATATATTTCTCCCTCGTCTTTCTTTTCTTCCGCCATAGGAGGTCGTCGGGGTTTGCGAGGCTGATCTTGCAAGGGTTCAACCAGATCGAGCCCTAACTCCTTATACCTTGACCTCGTTGGAGACATGCAAAGAAAAATAGAGAAGGAGTAGACTGCTCTGATACCACTGATCCAGATTTATGCAGGAACACAATAAAAACATAAATAAACATAAACACATAGATGCAGCAGAAATAACACTTCATTTCATTGATATCAAATAACTGAAATATGTTTACAGAAGGAATGGAAATAAACTAGCTAAGGCGATGGTAGATTATCTCTGAGAAGAGATGTGGCAGCTACATTCCTCTAAACTACGTTACAATGAGGCTCAAAGGCCTATTTATTATTAAGAAACAATGAAAAGCCATAAACATCAAAAGACCTAACCGTAGGAGATGAAGCGCCAAAACTATGGGCCCTATTTGGGTAAATTGGTGTTTCAAATTCCCGAGGACGTAACTTTGGCACACGATCTACGTTTGACGTGCACCATACCTCGTTAGAAATAGATATTCGATGTTTTTCCTGGTTTTCCGAAAAACAATGTTTAGGGCCTCAAAATGGCTCTAGAAGTTTAGGACCAAAAAAACTACTAAAAATAGTAAGTTGTGCCAAAACTGAAAAACTGAAATAACTGATGGTGGGGGTTCAACTGGAATAGGTGGGTGGCCACCAATATCCACCTGGATCATTAGGGCCTCCAAAGGGCTCCGAAAGTTCAGGAACCGAAAACCTGCTAAAAATAGTAAGTTGTCCTGAATGTGAAAAAATGAAAGAAATGATGACCTGGGTCCAAATGGAATAGGTGGGTGGCCACCAATATCCACATGGATCAAATTTTTATTTGATGAACTAATTTGAAAAATATTTTCCAATGTGAACAGAGAGAGGTATTCCTTAAAACATTAATGATGAAATACAAAATTTTGAAAGAGAAAGTGAAAGAGATATTGAACCAATGGTTGAAGATGGTGAAAATGGTGAACATGTGTGTGTTGAACGCATGTATATTATTGAAATTATACATATTTATTAATTTAGTTATTTATTAAATATGTAAACTTATTATGTACATTTAATTCCAATATGTACAGATGAAATCAATATCAATGATGAGATGTTAGAAAATGTTGACAGTCACACATGTGGACATAAAAATGTTTACCATGTTATATGATATCATGTTTATCGCACTATTGATTTTTTCTTAAAAAATCAAACTGTGGCAGTTCAAGCCCAATTGTTGAAAGGTCTCTTAACATCAAGGCAATTAAAAGAAGCTACGACTTTATTGGGCATTTGAAATCAGCAAAAGATAAAAATAGTGAAGGAATATGTAATACAAAATATAAATAGTGCTCTAAATTCAATTAGAAGATCTAGAAAGAAAAATATTTCAGATGCACGTAGAGTAATACATATGGCAGTGGTTTCATCAAGTACTAAAGAGAATCGCTTGGTAAAATCTATGGCACAAGCATTAGGAACCTCATGAAAAACTTTGCACAAACATTAGAAATTTCTGTTGCAAATAGATGTAAATGATGAAATCATTTGTTGGAAACCATACAAAGATATACTTCGAGAAATTGTTAAAAAAATAATATATGAATATTGGATGAAAAATTCACATGTTTCACCAAAAGCAAGGGATGTGATGCAAAGAAGAATAGCACGAAATTAGTACAAATAACATCCAAAACATTTCTTGGACACCACTCAGATAGATTTTTTCAACAAGTTAAAATAAGGGAATTGGGAAATTGATGTCTCAATTAGTGCTTTTGTGCAACAAAAACCATGGTATGCAAAACCTATCACCGTAGCGACACTCTTTGTTGTCGTTATCATGTGGAATTTCAGTTATGTTATGACACATTACTTAATTTTGGTAAAACGCTTTGGAAAGATTCACCTCCTCCTTCCACTATCTATGATTTCATATCTCAAATTCTATGTGGAAGATAAAACCATGAATTATTTTACCAAAAGAAATGTGTTCGCGGTAAAAAATGTGATGGTTGTGGAAATTTGACTAAATTTCAAAACAAATATCGTACTGATATAAATGATCAATCATTGTCCAACATGAAAGTGAAATGAAAGATATATGAATATATCCATACATCAATTCAAGGTTCAAGTGATAAAAGAATTGATTCATAAGAAGAAGAAATTTTTATGATAGAATTTTTTAGAAAGTTTGAGGCAGAAATTTATAAATACACCAAGCATTCCCATAGAGCTTGATGGCGAGACGTGTAATTCAAAAAATCCCATGAATTTTTTCCACGATGGAATATTTTTTCAGTAGTTGATTTTGTAGAAAACTACACATTTGTTCCACAAAAATAAATTAAAGTGAATACTATAATTCTAACCAAGTCTCCATGCTCGTTCATATTCTATATAGACATGCTGAAGAAAATGTTGAACACATAGAAAGCACGAGTGAAAATTGATATGTTATTAAAGAATATCACTTTTATATCAGTGATGATCGTACACATGATACATATTTTGTACAACATTGTTTTAAAAATATTTATGAGTCCTTGAAAAGTCATGGAATAAAATTCAAAGAAAATTAGATATGGTCAGATCGATGTGCAGTTCAATTCAAATCTTCACAATCATTATTTTGGTTGTGTCGTCTTCATATGAAAACCTGCATTAGACATTGTTGGAATTTCCTTGAGACTGCTTATGGAAAAGGAGAACATGACGGTGCAAGGGCATGTATAAAATGAGCACTTCGAAGATATCAAATGGGCCACTCTGCAAACTAACTTATCTCAACTATAGAAGTTGTTCAATGGTGCATCAATGCACTAAGCCATGGGACTAACCGATCAAGGGAAATGCAAAGGTACATTCAATTTAATTTTTATTCGATTTCTAACTTTAAACAATACATTTATCACAATGATTATTTTTTATTGTATTTTGATATCATATTTATATTCTTCTTTGAATTTTCCATATAGGTTTCTTTTGTCATATTGGGGTCGAAGATGTAGATAGATTGATTGGAGATGACCTTGAAACAATAAAAGGGACTCAAAAATTGCATTCAATTAAAACAAAGTTTTCCACAAATGTGTTTGAATTGGATAAGAAAATATTCTTGTTTTTTTCATGTTTGCGTAGACAACATAGAATCCAATGATGTTTGTGAAAACAAAATGTATGGAAAAATATTGGCAACATACGAGACTAAATACAAAGGGGAAAATGTTTGTCGCAATATTTGAAGAAATGCAATCAGAGGAGACTAAAATATCATCTGATGGTGATCGGGTTTCTGATCTTGTTAGAGAAGGTACAACATTTCAATTGCTTTCAAATGATAGAGATCTAGAAATAGATAATAAAATCAAGTACACATGTCAATTTTAAAGTTAGTTTTTCATTTTAATTATGATCTAAATTTAAATACATAAGTTTGTTTTATTGTGCAGGATATGTTTTTGCTATAATTGTAGCTACTATGGATGATGAAAATGTGAAGTATTATTTGATGTGTTGCATTGAACGATGACATTACATTGGAATTTTTTTGATTGAACTGCCCAACAATTTCTTCTCTTTGGATTCATCTTTTAGAACTTCCAGAACTCAACTAAAAATTTAACTTCCTTTTTATGTTATCGGTACAAGTGTTTGCACATGTACATTGTTTTGGTACATGCACACGAGTAATTTATACATGTGTAGACATACACATGTCTAGATTATATATTCTAAACGATTTCATACATTCTCTGGTACAATTTGTCATAATGTAATTATTGCAAAACGTACATATCTGTGTATCTAGCATAGTTGATATAATGCAAATTTGAAGTTGCATGATTTTTTTTAGACACGTGTCTATCAAATGTAAATTATAATATTCATTCTTGAATGAAAAATGTGTCGTACTTGTTTTGTAATTTCCAGTTTACTATCAACTAAAAGTAGCTTTTCTAACATGTGCATTAATGAAAAATGTTGTGTACTGGATATATATGTTCTAGAATGCAATTTTAAAATTTTATGATTGTTTGAAACATCTAAGAACAGCTATAATCTTAATATTGTTTTTAGATATATACATCAATATGTATTGTACTTCAATAATTTTAACATATATTCAAACATGTACTTCAATCATATTTATGTACATATATTAATGTGAACTTTTTTTTGTTTGTAACTTGGGCTAAACTATATTAAAAGCATGAAAAAATGTATAGAGGCAATGGACATAGATGGAAAGCAGTGCTTAGGCTATCCCTGCCTTCGTAATGTTCAAAATAAACCAAGTTTGGGGCTGCCTCAAAGGAGGAAACCAACCCCTTAAGAGTGTGATCTGGTCTTGTAATAAAAAATATTCAATGGCTTCCTCCTCAGCTATGGGCATTCGAGGAGGCTTCGGAGGGGTCGCATGGAAAATGGGAGTGACTGGGTACTCTGCATTGTAATCTTTGGTCCAGACACCATGTGATTCCATAACCCAAATGCCATTCTCCTTCATCGTGGGCTGATAACCTGGAAGGTGGTTGGTTTTCCTCGGTAAAGGCTGCACAAATTGCGGAATAGTGGATTTCCTGCCTCTTCTACCATTAGGCTTCTCCGGAGACAAAATGGTATCCCCATGAATGTTATCAAGAGCTTGAGGAGCCAACACCTCATGGCTATCAGATGTAGACCCTCGGTGAATTCTAATCATTGGTCGTTGCAACAGTGACAACGGCCTAAAAACGCACCTCTATAGCTACCTCTAATGGGTTTCTGTCGTTGGCGAGGGGCTATGGTATGGATTATAACTTGTACATTTTATGATTTTTTTAATATTTTATAACATTGATATGTATTGTACTTAAATATCACCTAAATAATAGATGTACATCCTAAAATTATATAACATTCACACTTCATGTGCATTCCAACTTTATTTTATATTTAATAAAAATAGTGACAACTTGAGTTTTAAAAACAAAACATTATATCACAACATTTGATCACATGCCAAATATAGTTCAACTATCCAAAATATACACATGTATACATGGATTGTAATTCGAAATTTCCATCTAGAGAGATTCATTTTATATTTTTAACAAGTTTATAAAATGACAACTTGAATTTTAAAAACAAAACATTATATCACAATCACATGTCAAATGTAGTTCAACCATCCAAAACTTGAGTTTTAAAAACAAAACATTATATCTCAACATGTGATTGCATGCCAAATGTAGTTCAACTATCCAAAATATACACGTGTATAGATGGTTTGTAATTCAAAATTTGCATCTAGAGAAATTCATTTTATATTTTTAACAAGTTTATAAAATGACACTTCATTTTTAAAACAAAACATTATGTCACAATTACATGCCAAATGTAGTTCAACCATCCAAAACTTGAGTTTTAAAGACAAAACATTATATCACAACATGTGATCACATGCCAAATGTAGTTCAACTATCCAGACTATACACATGTATATATGGTTTGTAATTCGAAATTTTCATCTAAAGAGATTCATTTTATATTTCTTATAACAAGTTTATAAAATGACAACTTGAATTTAAAAAAAAAAAATTATATCACAATCACATGCCAATTATAGTTCATCCATACAAAATATACACATTGTGAAAATGTAATTTTAAATTTCCATCTAGAGATTCATTTTATATTTAAAAAATAAAATGACAACTTGAATTTTAAAACCAAAAAATTATAAAACAAAACATTATATCACAACATGTGATTACATGCCAAATGTAGTTCAACTAGATCCAAAGTATACACATGTATGTACATGGTTTATAATTTGAAATTTCTATCTAGAGAGATTCATTTTATATTTAACAAAGTTATAAAATGACAAAAATTTAAAAACAAAACATTATATCACAATCACATGCCAAATGTAGTTCAAACATCCAAAATATACACATTGTGAGAATGTAGTTTGAAATTTGCATCTAGAGATTCATTTTATATTTAACAAATAAAATGACAACTTGAGATTTAAGAACAAAACATTATATCACAACATGAGATCACATGCCAAATTTAGTTGAACTATCCATTTTAAAAACAAAACATTATATCACAACATGAGATCACATGCCAAATGTAGTTGAACTATCCAATTTAGAAACAAAACAGTATATCACAACATGAGATCACTTGAAAAATGTAGTTGAACTATCCAAAATATACACATGTTTTGTAATTTGAAATTTCCATCTAGATTTGAAATTTATATTTAACAAATAAAATGACAACTTGAGTTTTAAAAACAAATGTTAATTATATCACAACATGTGATCACATGCCAAATGTAGTTCAACTATCCAAAATATACACACATGTATATGTGTTTTGTAATTTGAAATCTCCATCTAGATTCATTTTATATTTAAAAAATAAAATGAAAACTTGTGTTTTAAAATAAAAACATTATATATCACAACAGGTGATCACATTCCAAATGTAACTATCCAAAATTTAAAATCGTTCTTGATAAAATTAAATGTAGTTTAAAACTATATCCAAACAGTAAAATATGTCCAAAATTTGTGTCTCACATGAAAAATAAAAGTAAATATATATATCTAGTTCAATGTATAGTGTTACAAGTATCAAGTTACATAGAAAAGTAAATATGACTGCATATAGATAAGGCTATATATAAAAAAGTAAATTTAAGACTACATCTGTAAAATATAATGTTGCACACATGTGCATCATCCATAAAATACAGATGGATCTAGTGTCTTTGCCAAAAAATTCCTGATCCTCGTGCTATCATGTGAAGCATGGGGAACCTGTACACAATGTGTACAAACATTAAAATTTAATGTTTTAAAATTGAATGAGAATATAGAACTTCATGTAAAAAAAGAAAAAAAGAAAAAAAATCACGTAATAGAAAACAGAATGTGTCTATGTAGACAAATACGGTACTTGAGCACCAAATGTCTCTCCGAATCTTTAATACCCAACTTTGTGCGTAGGGTATGGAACAAATTCGTCAGTTCGTGCACATTTTGATCCCTTTGCTGCCACAGCATGGTCCATTGGAGGTACTTGTCCTCATAGCTCCCCACAGGGTAATATTGTTCCCTGATGCCGTCTCGGAATGGATTCCAAGTGGGTGCGACCGAGAATGAATTAGAAACTGAGCATACAAGCTCTATATTCATTAATCAAATCAAGTTACATATATACAAGATGAATTGCCTCAACATAGAGAAGCTGTCTTAGACGCACAATAATTTGGTTGCGAGAATATCTCAACCTCAACACCAAACTAGGAGCTAACCTATCAAATAGGAACATATTCTATACACAAAGAGAACAACAACTAAAGACAAGTAAGAATTACATATTCCAACACTCCCCCTTAATGACTACTTGTCTCAATATCTATCTGCAAAATATACAACTGGTCCTATTTGGTAATTACACTTTGTATCTTGTTCATGTTGTTTTCGATGTCCATATAAAGGAACAACCATCTACCGAAATGCATGGGTTCCAACCACTGCAACCGCCAGTCTACTAGGAAGTCCTTCACATACATGGTTCATCCAACCTCTCGATTAACTCCCCCTGATATAAAATTTCACCTTATGGAGTCTAAAACCAATACGGTCCACGCATATAACAAAGGGGTATGCATGCCTCTCTGGGTCTTACAACACGTACAAACAATAAATGACATGTATATTTGCTTCTAATTACAAACTATGACTCATACTCTACCATAGACATGAGTCTATTCCAAGAAACTCACATAAAACAAACTCTCTCAAACTTGATTGTCCATCCTCCTTTACACTCACCATACCATTCATATGATAGAGCTTTCTTTCTTGAGTATTTCTGTCATAGATTTTGTACTTTTGAATTTTAGATGTACTGGTCTTGAATCTCCGTGCTATACCTGTCATTAGTTAGAGTCACGAATTCTAAAAAAATGACTTCATATTGAGGTCATGAATCTCAATATGTATAAAAAATTTCAGGACATATTCCCTTCAAAACAATATGAAAACACATTCCAAAATCAAAATATTACTGTGATTTTTGTGCATTAAGACAAAAGTACCAACTTAACTTCACAATCCTTCAACCTGGGTCTAAATCTGTGCTCACTAGCACCAGAGAGTAAACACTCTCTTCTTTGAAACGTTCAACACATGGCCATGCCATTCACTGCTGCGGACAGACTTCCCCAAATTTTAGTTCACCAGAACACTACCCACACTATTGTTGTGAGCAGATCCAACATCATACACTCCATGTTGTCTTCGATCTGATCCCTACCAGACCACTGACAACTGATCGCTCCATGTTGCTTCATGAACTTGCACGAGCAACACCCTTTCACCTGCTTGCTAGTTCACATTTCGACAAGCAGTAATTCACCTCCACCACTCAGGCGCTCAACCTTGAGGAGATACAATGTAGCCAACAAGGCTAAATTGAGCCACCAAGACTTATCACAGCCACGAAGGCTCACCACAGCCACGAAGGCTCACCGCAGCCACAAAGGCTTATCACAGCCATGAAGGCTCACTGCAGCCACAAAGGCTTAACACAGCCACGAAAGCTCAACATAGCCACGAAGGCTCAACATAGCCACAAAGGCTCAACATAGCCATGAAGGCTCACCACAGCCACGAAGGCTCAACACAGCCACGAAAGCTCAACTCAGCCATGAAGGCTCACCACAACCACAAGGGCTTATCACTGCCATGAAGGCTTATCACAACCACAACTTCATGGTCCAATCCTACATCGCCCACAAACTCACTGTCAACATGCATACAATTCAACAATTTTATACACAAAAGGTTCTCGTTTCAGTATCCAATTCCCCTCAAATCGCAGCGTAATGCCACTTTCCCTATTCACAATATCAAGGCTAGTCACTGCTTCCAAGCATGCCTCCTCATGCTTGCTGACAGGTTTCAACAACGAAGACCCATTGTTGAGCTAATCTCCTTGCATATGAACATGCAGATCTATTTCCATCACACTCGACACACACCAACTCGATCATCCTCCAATTTCTGATGCAGCTTCAGGCACTATCCTTAGATGCCATTTTCATTTTGATGTCTTCATCATATCTGGTAGAAAATCAATTTTTCTATTGTTGGAATGGCCAATTCCAACAAAAGACTCAAACTCATGAAAATAGTTGGCCAAACTAAATTTCACAATAAATAACTCAATTCTTTCAACCAGATTTACATTAATGACATGACAATTTATAAAGAGTAAAATTTAAACAATGGCAAATAATAATGCAACTGTAAAATTATTTCTGTATTTAGACATGATTCTGAGAGAGAGTAGTGTAACATTTGATTCCACGTTATCTTCATTTGACTTATGATCAACGCACCCACGCAGTTTCACCTTCCACCTTTGAAGACTGTCATCTTCCTCTATAAAATCACTTTCTTTCACAAGCATCATGGATAAGCTTTTTTTTTTTGCAATGGTTTGTTTTACAACCTCCACTGCCCAACTATATATTATCATACTGATGACAACAACAGACCTCCCCATTATATTTTTGGCAGTCAATTCTAAATCAAAAAACAGCCAACCCAATATACGGACACAAATAGTTTTCATGTGGACCAAAAAACTGAAATGAAACTGATGAGAATTGCCCAATGCAAAGATATAGGCTCAGGTTGCAGAACATGGCTAAAAATGCATGAAAAGAGTATAAAAAAGAATTGCACCAGATGAGAATTTTTAAGGAGCCAATTGAATTTTTTTGCAATGAGGTACAAAATACAGCCACCACAGCACACACAAACCCTTTGAGATTGACCTTCACATCTGTGATGGTGTAGACACCAACACTAATAACCATAACAACCACAGCTTCCTTGACCTCTCTGGTATATTTCTTTTTGTGAAGAATCCACTCCATCACACAAACCACAGGAATCATGCTCAACTTTGAAATCAGTATACGCGCTCTTGACCTCTCTAGTATATTATTTACAGTAGGACTATTGCATTGCTATACCCCACTACCTTTACTAATATCATTGCATCCATGTTACTTAGCACAGTTGTAGGCCACT
This sequence comes from Pinus albicaulis, assembly GCA_034641835.2. Lineage (NCBI taxonomy): Eukaryota > Viridiplantae > Streptophyta > Pinopsida > Pinales > Pinaceae > Pinus > Pinus albicaulis. The sequence continues at coordinate 1,082,008,234 of CM076577.1, read as the reverse complement.
AAAGATTCCAAGTGAAAGTGCCATGATGTAACATCACTGCCACTGAGAAAATCCTGTTATCACCCAAATGAAAATTCAGAAACCTGCAAAAGGAGCCCAACTGAGGAATTGAGGAGAAATAGTATGTTCTGAAGAATCACCAGAAGGTTCCTTCACACTGGTGGAATTTCATCTTAAACAAATGTTCAAAAACAAAGGTTCCTTCACACTGGAACACATCTAAATCTTGCCGTCCATGCCAATGCTGAGATAAAAAAACTGAATCAATGGCTTTGCTTTCTTGCTTCGAATCTGTCAGGCCACGGCATCGTAAGCCCACACAACGCCAAAAAAAAGAAAAACAAAATCCAATACTCAGTTAACACCAGATTGAATGAATTCTGATTCATTCCGCAGTGCAATCATCTCCGCACTACAGATTTGAAGGGATTTTGAGAAATGAAATGGCCTTTTTTTTTCGTTTTCCCGTTTCTTGGGATTGAATTGCAGAAAATTGGGGAAAATCACCATGTTGCCCATCATTCTCTCTATAGGCATTTTTTCCATTTTCTAGGCCAAAATTTCCACCCGAATTCACTCGCAGCTCGCAGAGGTTTCCACGACAGATTGAACCTTTGGTCTACTTGCAGCAATCAGTGAGAACATGCAACAAGTCTTCTTTATACACAATCATTTTGCACTACGCTCCATCTAGAAAACTGATCACCACTCTCACAATTTCCATGGACAACCAAATATAATACAAACACACTCATTTATTTTCCTCGGCCTAGGAGGGGCCAAGGCCTAGGCCCATATGGGTTCTGATACCAACTTAGAAATTGAGCATACAAGCTCTCTATTCATTAATAAAATCAAGTTACATATATACAAGATGAATTTCCTCAAGATAGAGAATCTATCTTAGATGCACAATAATTTGGTTGAGAGAATATCTCAACCTCAACACCAAACTAGGAACTAACCTATCAAATAGGAACAGACTCTATACATAGAGAGAACCATAACTGAAGACAAGTAGGAACTACATATTCCAAAATAATGGAGAGGGTTCCACCTCATCCTTTTGCTCATAGAAGGTTTCTCACCAGTCTTTGACATGGAGGGCAACTTTGAGGAGTGCAAAAATAATATTTTCTTGGTTGGATAAATCATGGACCAAGAAATACCCTTCTACCAAATTCAGCCATATATCTATGACATCTACATCTATCTAGCCTTCAAATACATGAATGTAAAATTTTACCTTTACCTTGAAGGGAGTAGCACCTCTAGAGTGGTTCTTGGATGCAGATACCCTGTAGGTGGGCAACCGTTGAAGGATCTGAGCAAAGTTATCCATCATCACATTCATTTGTTTCTAGAGGGCTTCCTCGAGAAATATTTTGATAGGATAACCTGCTCCCTCACCTTTCTTTTATTTCGCCATGTGAGGTCATCAAGGTTTGCGAGGATGATCTTGCAAGGTCTCAACCAGTTCGAGACGTAAATCCTTATACCCTTACATCATTGGGGACATGCAAAGAAAAACATAGAAAGAGAAGGCTGCTCTGATACCACTAATCTGGATTTATGCAGGAACACAATAAAAGAGATAAATAAACATAAACATAGAGATGCAGTAGAAATAACGCTTCATTTCATTAATATCAAATAACTGAAATATGTTTACAGATAGAATGGAAATAAACTAGCTAGGGCGATGGCAGCTTATATTTGAGAAGAGATGTGGTGGCTACATTCCTATGAACTGTGCTACAATGAGGCTCAAAGGCCTATTTATTATTGAGAAACAATGGAAAACCCTAAACATCCAAAAACCTAACCATAGGAGATGAAGCGCCAAAACTATGGGGCCCCGTTTGGGTAAATTGGTGTTTCATCTTCTCAGGGATGTAACTTTGGAATACGATCTCCATTTGAAACGCACTATACCTCGTTATAAATATATATCTGAGGAATAAAACTTTTGGTGTTAGGGACATTAGTTCTTCAATCCATGTTGGTCCTGGTTTTCCTAAAAAACGTTGTTTAGGACCTCAAAATGGGTCCGGAAGTTCAGGACTCGAAAAACTGTTAAAAAATGTAATTTTTGTTGAAAATTAAAAATTGAAAGAACTGATGGTGGCCACAAATATACACATGACTCATTAGGGCCTCTAAACGGATTTGAATGTTCAAGAACCGAAATCCTGCTAAAAATAGTAAGTTGTGTGAAAAGTGAAAAACTGAAATAATTGATGTTGTGGGTCCAAATGGAATAGGTGGCTGGCCACCAATATCCACCTGGATCATTCCTCCCTCCTTAGGAATAAATTGTCACGATTTCATTAAGTTCCTCTATGAGAGGAAAATTCTGTTGAACTTTGTATTAGTTTCGTCCATGATTTCGTGGACCTACTTGCGGATGTGCACGATGCATTCAATATACTTGGTTTCCTCTGAAATTACATGTGTGGATTATGTCTGTGTAATCACATGAGGTATGGATATATGAGGTGGTGGTGCACCGGGGATCATATCGATGGAGGAACCTCTATGGGTGAGGAAAAATTCCCTTGTATTCCTCGATGACTTTGTCCATCTTCTCCAGCCATGCAGGGGAGCCCTGTTTCGAGGTTGTGGCCACAATTTTCTTGTTTCCTTATGACCGAGTTGTAAGGAAAATATTTTCCCTGGTTTGGGAAACAATCTTACCATGTTTTTTTGCAATAGTCAAGGAGATGGCAGGAGGTATTCCTACCTCTGGTATCCTGTACAATTTATTTCCCAAAGTAATAACAATAGAATGAGGCCTAGACTCATACACAGCATGTCGCCTCAACAAGTATGGTTGGCCCAATAATACATGAGCTACATCAAGAGGAGCAACATCACACAATACCTCATCCGTGAATGGCTTGATGCTGAACGGAAGGCGACACTGCTGGTAGACATAGAGATCTCTCCCTGGGTGAAGCCACCTAATTTTATACAGCTGTGGGTGTGCTATGGTCGATATGCCAAGACACTTCACGACCTATGCTAAAATGAGGTTCTTTTGGCTTCTGCTATCAACAAGAAATTGCAGTGGAGAACCCTTCACCCATATCTGTGAATGGAAGAGGTGCTCCCCCTCCTAGATCCACGGGATCCTCCCTTTGGAGCTTGGTGGTGGCAACAACGGCACTTGGGTCCGCATCAATGATCTACTTCCCTTTATCATCTCCCTTGTCTAGTTCTGTCTCAGGAAGAGAACATGCATCTGATTCTAGTGCCTTCAGTTCGGCCACCAATGACTATTTGGCCCGACACTCATTTGTGTTGTGAGTGGAGATGTTATGAAATTCACACCACTTCCTCGTATCCTTCTTTGGATTTTTGGTGGTGTTCTGAGTCACCCTGCTTTGGATTTGCCCCATTGTTTGTGGTTCCAGGGCGCCTTTCCCTAGCATAGCGATATGCCATGCCAAACGAGGTAATGTCGAGGAACTCAATTTCCTCCTAAATGTGTTTGTGCAGAAAACTACGATACTTGAGAACCAAATGTATCTCTAAATAATTAATACCCAACTTTGTGGGAAGGGTATGAAAAAAATTTGTCATTTCGTGCACATCTTGATCCCTTTTTTGTCGCAGCGTGGTCCATTGGATGTACTTGTCCTCTTAGCTCCCCATGGGGTAATATTTTTCCTTGATGCCATCTCAAAAAGAATTCCAAGTGGGTCCAATCGAGAACAAAGAGGGTTCCCCCTCGTCCTTTTTCTCAGAGTAGGTTTCCCACCAGTCTTTGACATGGGGGGCAACTTTGAGGACTGCAAAAATAATATTTTCTCAGTCGGATAAATCGTGGACCGAGAAATACCCTTCTAGATAATTCAATCATGTATCTACGATGTCTTCATCTATCTGGTCTTAAAATAAAAGGATGTCAAAGTTTACCTATACCTTGAAGGGAGTGGTGCCTCAAGAGTGGTTGTTGGATGCAAATGCATCGTAGGTGGGTAGTCATTAAAGGATCTATGCAAAGTTATCCATCATGATTTCCTTTGTTTCTTGAGGGCCTCCTCAAGAAATATTTTGATAATATCTCATACTCCCTTGTCTTTATTTTCTTCTTCCATGGGAGGTCTTCAGGGTTTGCGAGACTGATCTTGCAAGGTTTGAACCAGATTGAGCCCTAACTCCTTATACCCTCACCTCATTGGGGAAATGCAATGAAAAACATAGAAAGAGCAGACCGCTCTGATACCACTGATCTAGATTTATGAAAGAACACACTAAAAGGCAGAAATAAACATAAACAGGGAGATGCAGTGGAAATAACACTTCATTTCATTAATATAAAATAACTGAAATATATTTACAGACATAATGGAAATAAACTAGCTAGGGCGATGGTAGCTTATCTTTGAGAAGAGATGTGGTGGCTACATGCCTCTGAAATATGTTACAATGAGGCTTGAAGGCCTATTTATTATTGATAAATAATGGAAAACCCTAAACATCAAAAAACATAACCATCGGAGATGAAGCGCCAAAACTATGGGCCTCGTTTGGGTAAATTGGCGGTTCAACTTACCGGGGACATAACTTTGGCATACGATATCCATTTGATGCACACCATACCTCATTATAAATATCTATCGAGGAATAAGACTTTTGATGTGAGGAAAATTCGTCATTGTATCTTTGGTACTCCTCGTTTTCCAAAAAATCGTAGTTTAGGGCCTCGAAACGGCTCCGGAAGTTCAGGACCCGAAAAACTGCTAAAAATAGTAAGTTGTGCCAAAACTGAAAGAACCGATGTTGAGGGTTTAAATGGAATAGGTGGGTGGCCACCAATATCCACCTGTCGCATTAGGGCCTCCAAATGGCTCTGAAAGTCTAGGAACCGAAAACCTGCTAAAAATACTGAGCTGTGCTGAAAGTGAAAAAATAAAAGAACTGATGGTGTGGGTCCAAATGAAATAGGTGGGTAGCCGCCAATATCCACCTAGATCATTCCTCCTTCCTTATTAAGCGATGGCCCCCATTGCGTTAAGTTCCTCCATGAGAGGAAAATTCTGCTAAACTTGGTATTGGATTCATCCAGGATATCGTGGACCTGCTGGTGGAATTGTTGGATGCATTCAATATCCTTGGTTTCCTCAGACGGTGCATGTGTGGATTATGTATGTGTAATCGTAGGAGGTCTGGAAATGCTAGGTGGTGGTGCACCGGGGGTCAGATCGATGGAGTGCTTGTCCTGACATTGTAGAGGAACCTCTGTGGGTGAGGAGAAAATGTCCTTGTATTCCTCCATGACTTTACCCATCTACTACAATTGTGCAGGGGAGCCACAATATTCTACTTTCCTTGTGAGTGGGTTGTAAGGAAAACAAATTTCTAGTTTGGGAAACAATATTACTATGTTGTTTTTCAATATTCAAGGAGATGGCAGGAGGCGATACTACCTATGGTATCTTGTGCAATTTATTTCCCAAAGTAATAAAAACAGAACGAGGCCTAGACTCATACACATCATGTCGCCTCCAAAAGTATGGTTGGCCCAATAACATCAGCTACATCAAGAGGAGAAACATCACACAATACCTCATTCATGAATGGCTTGATGTTGTACAGAAGGCGACACTACTGGTAGACATGGAGATCTTCCCCTAGGTGAAGCCACCTGATTGTATACGGATGTGGGTGTGCTATGGTCAGTAGGCCAAGATGCTTCATGAACTCTACTAAAATGAGGTTCTTTCAGCTTTTTCTATCGACAAAAAATTGCATTGGAGAACCTTTCACCCACATCTGCGAACTGAAGAGCCGCTCCCCCTCCTCTAGATCCTTGGGATCCTCCCTCTAAAGCTTGGTGGTGGGAACAATGGCACTTGGGTCCTCATCAATGATCTTCTTCCCCTTGTCATATCCCTTGTTTGTTTTTGGCTCAGGATCAGAACACACATCTAATTTAGGTGCCTTCAGTTCAGCCACCAATGACTGTTTGGCCCGACACTCTTTTGTGCTATGAGTGGGGCTATTATGAAATTCACAACACTTCCCCGTATCCTTATTTGGATTTGTGGTGGTGTTTTGAGTTGCCTCACTTTGTGTCTTCCCTCTATTTCGTGGTTCGGGTGCGCCTTTCCCTGGCTTCAGATTCGTGGATCCAAAGTCTCGTTTCTTCTGCTTAAATTTCTCCTCAATCTTTGTGGCATAGCGATATGTCGTGCCAATCGAGGTAACATCTAGGAACTCCATTTCCTCATAAATGTGTCTGTGAATATAGCTATGGTACTTGAGCACCAAATGTATCTCTGAATCTTTAATACCCAACTTTGTCCACAGGGTATGGAATGAATTCGTCAGTTCGTGCACATCTTGATCCCTTTGTTTCCGTAGCATGGTCAATTAGATGTACTTGTCCTCATAGCTCCCCATGGGGTAATGTTTTTCCTTGATGTCATCTCGAAAAAATTCCAAGTGGGTGTGACCAAGAACAGAGAGGGTTCCCCCTTGTCCTTTTTCTCATAGTAGGTTTCCCACAGGCCTTTGACATGGGGGGCAGCTTTTAGGAGTGAAAAAATAATATTTTCTTGGTGGGATAAATAATGGACCGAGAAATAACTTTCTAGAAAATTCAACCATCTATCTATGACATTTGCATCTATATGGCCTTCAAATACAGGAATGTCAAATTTCACCTGTACCTTGAAGGGAGTGGTGCCTCGAGAGTGGTTGTTGGATAAAGATGCACTGTAGGTGGGCAACCGTTAAAGTATCTGAGCAAAGTTATCCATCATCGCATTCCTTTATTTCTCGAGGGACTCCTTGAGCGATATTTTTATAGGATATCCTGCTCCCTCGTGTTTCTTTTCCTCTGTCATGGGAGGTTTTTGGGGTTTGTGAGGCTAATTTTGTAAGGGTTCAACTAGATCGAGCCCTAACTCCTTATACCTTGACCTCGTTGGGGACATGCAAAGAAAAACAGAGAAATAACAGACCACTCTGATACCACTGATCTAGATTTATGCAGGAACACAATAAAAGATAGAAATAAATATAAACATAGAGATGCAGTGAAAATAACACTTCATTTCATTGATATAAAATAACTGAAATATGTTTACAGAATGAATGGAAATAAACTAGCTAGGGCGATGGTAGCTTATCTCTGAGCAGAGATGTGGCGGCTACATGCCTCTTAACAGTGTTACAATGAGGCTCGAAGGTCTATTTATTATTTAGAAACAATGGAAAACCCTTAACAACCAAAAACTTAACCGCAGGAGATGAAGTGCCAAAAATATGGGCCCCGTTTGGGTAAATTAGTGTTTCAACTTCCCAGGGACATAAATTTGGCATACCATCTCTGTTTGATGCACACCATATCTTTTTAGAAATATATACCCAAGAAATACAAATTTTTATGTGAGCAACATTGGTCCATGGATCCATGTTGCTCCTGGTTTTCCCAAAAAACATCGTTTAGGGCCTGAAAACAATTCCGAAAGTTAAGGACTTGAAACAATGCTAAAAATAGTAAGTTGTGCCAAAACTAAAAAAAATAAATAACCAATATTCGGGGTTGAAATGGAATAGGTGGGTGGGCACCAATATCCACCTAGCTCATTAGGGCCTCTAAACTACTTCGAAAGTTCAGGAACCGAAAACCTGCTAAAATTAGTAAGTTGTTTTGAAAGCGAAAAACTGAAAGAACTGATGGTGCATGCCCAAATGGAATAGGTGGGTGGCCACCAATATCCACCTGGATCATTCCTCCCTCCTTAGGAAAAAATGGTCCCCATTACGTTAATTTCCTTCATGAGAATCAAAATTTGCTAAACTTGGTATTGTATTCATCCACGATGTCGTGGACCTTCTAGCAGACGTGCTGGATGCATTCAATATACTTGGTTGCCTTAGATAGTACATGTGTGGATTTTTTCTATGTAATTACACGAGGTATGGAAATATCAGGTGGCGTTGTGCCGGGGGTCAGATCGATGGAGTGCTTGTCCTGACAGTGTGGAGGAACATCTATGGGTGATGAGAAAATGTCCTCGTATTCCACCATGACTTTATCCATCTGCTGCAGCCGTGTAGGGGAGCACTGTGTGGAGGCTGTGGCCACAATTTTATTCTTTCCTTGTGAGAAATTTGTAAGGAAAATAAATTTCCTGCTTTGGGAAACAATCTTACTGCGTTGTTTTTAAATATTCAAGGAGATGGCAGGAGGCAGTACTACCTTTAGTATCTTGTACAATTTATTTCCCAAATTAATAACAATAGAAAAAGGCCTAGACTCATACACATCATGTCACCTCCACAAGTATGGTTGGCCCAATAATAAATTAGCTACATCAAGAGAAGAAACATCACACAATCCCTCATCTTTGAATGGCTTGATGTTGAACGGAAAGTGGCATTGCTGGCGGACGCCACAGGGGCTTCACTGCGGGAGCAATACCATACCATGTGGGTTCATATTGGGGGATATATAATGTGGGAAAAATGACATTATATATTGGGGGATATATAGGGGGTAAAGGGTTTTTATATTGGAAATTATAAAAAAAGGAGCTCAAAGTTAATGAAAAAATATAAAGGGGTATAAAAAATGTTAATGAATAAATGGATACCTACAATATATAGTGAAATTAGGGGCTTTTTAAATTGGGAAGGTTTTTTGGGTTTATATTGGGAGGGGGTTAAATAATGTGTTTTTTAGAGATATTTTGCAGTATGTACTCAAATTAAGGGTGTTGTTTAATATGCTATGATCGCACATGATATGTTAGAGGTTCACTGAGTGAAGCCGCTATGGCGGACGCGAAGATCTATTCGTGGGTGAAGCCACTTGATCGTATACAGTTGCAGGTGTGCTATCGTTAGTAGGTCGAGCCACTTCACTACCCTTGCTGAAATGAGGTTCCTTTGGCTTTCACTATCGACAAGAAATTGTAGTGGAGAACCCTTCACCCACATATGTGAATGGAAGAGGTGCTCCCCCTCCTCTGGGTCCTCAGGATCCTCCCTCTGGAGCTTGGTGGTGGAAACAATGGCACTTGGGTCCACATCAATGATTTGCTTCTCTTTGTCATCTCCCTTGTCTACTTTTGGCTTAGGATTAAAACATGCATCTTATTTCGGTGCCTTCATTTCGGCCACCAGCAACTTCTTGGCCTGACACTCGTTTGTCCTGCGAGTGGGCCTATTATGAAATTCAAACCACTTCCTCATATCCTTATTTGGATTTGTGGTGGCATTCTAAGTCACCCCTCTTTGGTTCTACCCCCCATTTTTTGATTCAGGGGTGCCTTTCCCTTTCCTCAGATTCGCGGATCCAATGGCTTGTTTCTTCCGCTTAAATTTCTACTCAATCTTGCCAGCATAGATATATACTCTGCCAAGCGAGGTAATGTCGAGGAAATCGATTTCCTCCTAAATGTATCTATGCAGATAGCTATGGTACTTGAGCACCAGATGTCTCTCTGAATCTTTAATACCCAACTTTGTGCGTAGGGTATGGAACAAGTTCATGAGTACATGCACATCTTGATCCTTTGCTGCCGCAGTGTGGTCCATTGGATGTACTTGTCCTCATATCTCCCCATGGGGTAATATTTTTCCTTGATGTCATCTTGGAATGAATTCCAAGAGGGTGCTGCCGAGAACAGAGAGGGTTCCTCCTCGTCCTTTTTCTCATAGTAGGTTTCCCACCAGTCTTTGACATGGGGCGCAGCTTTAAGGAGTGAAAAAATAATTTTTTCTTGGTCGGATAAATCATGGACCGAGAAATACCCTTCTAGAAAATTCAACCATCTATCTACGGTGTCTGCATCTATATGGCCTTCAAATACAGGAATGTCAAAGTTTACCTGTACCTTGAAGGGAGTGGCACTTCTAGAGTTATTGTTGTATGCATATGCGTTGTATTTGGGCAGTCGTTGAAGGATCTAAGAAAAGTTATCCATCATCACGTTCATTTGTTTCTTGAGGGCCTCCTTGAGCAATTTTTTCATAGGATATCCTACTCCCTCATCTTTCTCTTCTTCCACCATGGGAGGTTGTTGGGGTTTGCGAGGCTAATCTTCGAAGGGTTCAACCAGATCGAGCCCTAACTCCATATACCTTGACCTCGTTGGGGACATGCAAAGAAAAATAGAGAAAGAGCAGACCACTCTGATACCTTTGATTTGGATTTATTTAGGAACATAATAAAAGACAGTAATAAACATAAACACATAGATGCAGCAGAAATAACACTTCATTTCATTAATATCAAATAACTAAAATATGTTTACAGAAAGAATGGAAATAAACTAGCTAGGGTGATGGTAGCTTATCTCTGAGAAGAGATGTGGCGGCTACATTCCTCTAAAATACGCTACAATGAGGCTCGAAGGTCTATCTATTATTGAGAAACAATGGAAAACCCTAAACATTAAAAAACCTAACCGTAGGAGATCAAGCACCAAAAATATGGGCCCTGTTTGGGTAAATTGGTGTTTCAACTTCGTGGGGACGTAACTTTGGCATACAATCTAATGTGCATCATGCCTCGTTAGAAAAATCTATCCGATTTTTTTTCTAGTTTTCCCAAAAAAATGTCGTTTAGGGCCTCAAAATGGCTCTAGAAGTTCAGGACCCAAAAAACTGCTAAAAATAGTAAGTTGTGCCGAAACTGAAAACCTGAAAGAACCAATGGTGGGGGTTCAAATGGAATAGGTGGGTGGCCACCAATATCCACCTAGCTCATTAGGGCCTCTAAACGGCTCCAAAATTTCAGGAACCGGAAACCTGCTCAAAATAGTAAGTTGTGCTCAAAGTGAAAAACTGAAAGAAATGATGGTGGGGGTCTAAATGGAATAGGTGGGTGGCCACCAATATCCACATGGATCAAATTTTTATTTGATGAACTAATTTGAAAAATATTTTGCAATGTGAACAAAGAGAGATATTCCTTAAAACATTGATGATGAGAATTAGGGGAATTTTGAGGCCTAAAATGGGCCTCCTAAGGAAATTATAAAATAATAGTGGAAATAATAAAATAAGATTTGATGAAATCATCAAATTTTAGAGGGAAAAAAGAAAAAACTATTTTTTCAACTCGTATTTTCAACTTATCTCCCAAATTGTTTACTCAAATGTCGAGCAGGAGTACTTTTTGGATGAAAAATTTAATTCCTTATCTAGGGAGTACCCATGTTGCATACTTTCGATGGACCCTACTATACGAAAAATTAGAAATACATGAAAAACATGATTGCAATCATGTTTTTTCATGTATTTCTCATTTTTCGTGTAGAAGGGTCCATCAAAAGCATGAAACTTGGGTACTCTTTGGATGAGGAATTAAATTTTGCATCCAACAAGTACTCCTGCTCGAAATTTGAGTAGAAACTTAGGGAGAAGTTGAAAATACGAGTTGAAAAAATAGTTTTATTAGTTTATTATTTTTTAATCCTTTTACCCTTTTACTTAAAAAATGGTGAATCATCCCCCATGGTTGACATCATCATCTTGAATCCTATTGGTTCTTATAAAGTTATTTTGGTTGTACATTTTCCTTAGGAGCTCATTCTAGACCTCAAAATTCCCCTAATGTTACAAAATTTTGAAAGAGAATGTGAAAGAGATATTGAACCAATGATTGAAGATGGTGAAAATGTTGAAAGAAATTCAAGTGAAGAAATTGAATCACCAGGTGTATATATATATATATATATATATATGTTGAACACATGTGTATTATTGAAATTATACATATTTATTAATTTAATATGTAAACTTATTATGTACATTTAATTCTAATATGTATAGATGAAATCAATATCGATGATGAAATGTTAGAAAATGTTGATAGTCACACATATGGAGATAAAAATGTTGACCATGTTATACGATATCATGTTTATCACATTATTGATTTATTCTTCAAAAGTGAAACTATGGAAGTTCAAACCCAATTGTTGAAAGGTCTCTTAACATCAAGGAAATTAAAAGAGGCTACAAATTTAGTGGGTATTCTAAAATCAACAAAAGATAAAAAAAAATGAACTTAGATGTGATACAAAATATAAATAGTGCTCCAAATTCAATTAGAAGATCTAGAAAGAAAAATATTTTAGATGTACATAGAGTAATACATATTGCAATGGTTTCATTAAGTACTAAAGAGAATCGCTCGGTAAAATCTATGGCATGAGCATTAGGAACCTCACGAAAATTTTTTCACAAACATCGGAAATTTCGGTTACAAATAGATGTAAATAATGAACTCGATTATTGGAAAAATATTTGTAGGAAACCATACAAAGATACACTTGGAGAAAATGTTAAGAAAATACTATATGAATATTGCATTAAAAATTCATGTGTTTCACCAAAAGCAAGGGATATGATGCGAAGAAGAATATCACGAAATTAGTATGAAGAACGTCCAAAACATTTCTTGGACACCACTCAGATAGAGTTGTTCAACAATTTCAAAGAAGATAATCGTGAAATTGATGTCTTAATGAGTGCTTTTATGCAACAAAAACCATGGTATGTAAAACCTATCACCGTACGCGACACCTGTTTTTGTCGTTATCATGTGGAATTTCAGTTATATTATGAAACATTCCTTAATTTTGATAATTTTTTTTTGAAAGATTCACCTCCACCTTCCACTATCTATGATTTCATATCTCAAATTATATGTGGAAGATAAATCCATGAGTTATTTTACCAAAAGAAATGTGTTCGTGGTAAAAAAATGCGATGATTGTGGAAATTTGACTAAATTTCAAAAAAAATATCGTACTGATATAAAGGATCAATCATTGTCCAACATGAAAGTGAAATGGAAGATATATGAATATATCCATAGATCTATTCAAGGTTCAAGTGCTAAAAGAATTGATTTACAGAAGAAGAAATTTATAAATACACCAAGAATTCCCATAGAGCTCGATGGCAAGACATGCAATTCAAAAAATCCCATGAATGTTTTCCACTAGGGATGATTTTTGAGTAGTCTATTTTTCAGAAAACTACACATTTATTCCACAAAAATAAATTTAGAGTGAATACTATAATTCTTACCAAGTCTCCATGCTCGTCCATATTCTATATAGACATGCTGAACAAAATGTTGATCATATAGAAATCACCAGTGAAAATCAGCATGTTATTAAAGAATATAACTTTTATATTAGTGACGATCATACACATGATACATATTTTGTACAACACTGTTTTAAAAAGATTTACGAGTCCTTTAAAATTCGTGGAATAAAATTCAATAAACATTAGATATGGTCAGATGGATGCACAGGTCAATTCAAATCTTCACGATCATTATTTTGGTTGTGTTGTCTTCATATGAAAAAATTGCATTAGACATTTTTGGAATTTCTTTGAGAAGAGTCTTGTAAAAGGAGAACATGACGATGCAGGGGCATGCATAAAACAAGAACTTCGAAGATATCAAATGGGCCACTCTGCAAACCGATCAAGGGAAATGCGAAGCTACATTCAATTTAATTTTTATTGGATTTCTAATTTTAAACAATACATTTATCACAATGATGATCTTTGATGGTATTTTGATATCATATTTATATTCTTCTTTGAATTTTCCATATAGGTTGATTTTGTAATATTGGGGTCGAATATGTAGATAGATCGATTGGATATGTCATTGAAACAATAAAAGGGACTCGAAAATTGCATTCAATTAAAACAAAGTTTTCCACAAATGTGTTTGAATTGGATAAAAGAAAATATTCTTGTTTTTGTCATGTTTGCATAGACAACACAAAATCCAATGATGTTTGTGAAAGAAAAATGTATGTAAAATATTGGCAACATACAGAACTAAAAACAAAGGGGAAAATGTCTATTGCAATCTTTGAATAAATGCAATCAGAGGAGACTACAATATCATCTGATGGTGATCGGGTTTTTGATATTGTTAGATAAGGTACAACATTTCAATTTCTTTCAAATGTTAGAGATCTAGAAATAGATAATAAAATCAAGTACACACGTTAATTTTGAAGTTAAATTTTCATGTTGATTATGATCTAAATTTAAATATATAAGTTTTTTTTATTGTGCAGGAGATGTTTTTTCTGTAACTGCACCTACTATGAATGATGAAAATTTGAAGTATTATTTGATCCGTTGCATTGAAGAAAAGATGAAATTATTATAAAATTATGATGATCACAAGATTACATATGAAAGAGGGTCTATTATACTAAAAGGTTATTTTTTCAGACAAACTAATTAAAGTGGGGATTTTTTTTACTTTCAAGGCTATGAACCTGATGTCACAAGTTTTCAATATAGTCACTTGGTGTCTGCAGCACACATAAAGTTGATAGAAGTTGAATCAAAGAAAAAAAAAATAAGAAATGGAAAATGTCAAAATCCGACCATGAATGGATCATTGAAGATGGCATTCCATTGGAATCTTCTTGATTGAACTCCCCAATAATTTCTTCTCTTTGGGTTCATCTTTTAGAACTTCCAGAACTCAACTAAAAATTGAACTGTCTTTTTATGTTATCTGTACAAGTGTTTGCACATGTACATTGTTTTGTTACATTCACACGAGTAATTTATACACATGTACACATACACATGTCTAGATTATCTAGTCTAAACGATTTCATACATTCTCTGGTACAATTTGTCATAATGTAATTATTGCAAAATGTACATATCTGTGTATCTAGAATAATTGATATAATGAAAATTTGAAGTTGCATGATTTTTTTAGACACGTGTCTATCAAAAGTAAATTATAATATTCATTCTCGAATGAAAAATGTGTGGTACGTGTTTTGTAATTTCCGTTTTACTATCAAATGAAAGTAGCTTTTCTAACATGTGCATTAATGTAAAATGTTGTGTACTGGATATATATGTTCTAGAATGAAATTTTAAAATCTTATGATTGTTTGAAACATCTAAGAACACCTAGAATCTTAAGGTTTTTTTTATATATATACATCGATATGTATTGTACTTCAATAATTTTAACATTTATTCAAGTTGTACTTCAATAATTTTTATGTACATATATTCATGTGAACTTTTTTTTGTTTGTAACTTGGGCTAAACTATATTAAAAGAATGAAAAAATGTACAAAGGAAATGGGCACAGATGGAGAGCAGTGCTTAGCCTATCCTTGCCTTGGTAGTGTTCAAAATAAACCAAGTTTGGGGCTACCTCAATGAAGGAAACCAACCCCTTAAAAGTGTCATCCAGTATTGTAATACAAAATATTCAGTGGCCCATATAAAAACAATAGAGATGAAGTATATCTTGAGGTGACAATCATGGATTTCATTCATCTTTTTCCATCGCCTGGTCCTCTTCCTCTATCAAGCACCTGTAGTATCTAGCAATGGCTTTCTACTCAGCTGTGGGCATTCGAGGAGGCCTCAGATGGGTCCAATAGAAAATGGGAGCGACTCTGTACTCTTCATCGTAATCTCTGTTCCAAAATAGCCCGAGTCCATAACCTAAACACCTATCTCCTTCATCGTGGGATCATAACCTAGAAGCTGGTTGGTTTTCCTCGGTTTTCATCGTGGGCTCATAACCTATCTCCTTCATGTACATCCCAAATTCATTTTATATTTAACAAATATAGTGACAAATTGAGTTTAAAAAAAAAAACATTATATCACAACATGTGATTACATGCCAAATGTAGTTCAACTATCCAAAATATAAACATGTATACATGGATTGTAATTCGAAATTTCCATCTAGAAAGATTCATTTTATATTTTTAACAAGTTTATAAAATGACAACTTGAATTTTAAAAACAAAACATTATATCACAATCATATGCCAAATGTAGCTCAACCATCCAAAAATTGAGTTTTAAAAACAAAACATTATATCACAACATGTGATCACATGCCAAATGTAGTTCAACTATCCAAAATATACACATGTATACATGGTTTGTAATTCGAAATTTCCATCTAGAGAGATTCATTTTATATTTTTTATAATTTTATAAAATGAAAACTTGAATTTTAAAAACAAAACATTATATCACAATCACATGCCAAATGTAGTTCAACCATCCAAAATATACACATTGTGAAAATGTAATTTGAAATTTCCATCTAGAGATTCATTTTATATTTAACAAATAAAATGACAACTTGAATTTTAAAACCAGAAAATTATATATCGTAAAACCAAACATAATATCACAACATGTGATTACATGCCAAATGTAGTTCAACTTGATCCAAAATATACACATGTATGTACATGGTTTGTAATTTGAAATTTCCATCTAGAGAGATTCATTTTATATTTAACAAATTTATAAAATAAAAAAAAATTAAAAACAAAACATTATATCACAATCACATGAAAAATGTAGTTTAACCATCCGAAATACACACATTGTGAAATCGTAATTTGAAATTTCCATTTGGAGATTCATTTTATATTTAACAAATAAAATGACAACTTGAGATTTAAGAACAAAATGCTATATCACAACGTGAGATCACATTCCAAATTTAGTTGAACTATCCAATTTAAAAACAAAACATTATATCACAACATGAGATCACATGCAAAATGTAGTTGAACTATCCAATTTAAACACAAAACATTATATCACAACATGAGATCACATGCCAAATGTAGTTGAACTATCCAAAATATACACGTGGTTTGTAATTTGAAATTTCCATCTAGATTTAAAATTTATATTTAACAAATAAAATGACAACTTCAGTTTTAGAAACAAATGTTCATTATATCACAACATGTGTTCACATGAGAAATGTAGTTCAAATATCCAAAATATACACACATTTACATGTGTTTTGTAATATGAAATATCCATCTAGATTAATTTTATATTTAAAAAATAAAATGACAACTTGCGTTTAAAAAAAAAACATTATATATCACAACATGTGATCACATTCAAAATGTAACTATCCAAAAATTAAAATAATTCTTGATTAAAGTAGATGTAGTTTAAAACTATATCCAAACAGTAAAATATGTCCAAAATTTGTATCTCATATGAACAGTAAAAGTAAATATATATCTAGTTCAATGTATAGTGTTATAAGTATCAAGTTACATAGAAAAGTAAATATGACTACATGTAGATATGACTATATATATAAAAAGTAAATTTACGACTACATCTATCAAATATAATGTTGCACACATGTGCATCATCCATCAAATACAAATGGATCTAGTGTATCTGCCAAAAAAATCCTAATCCTCGTGCTATCCTGTGAAGCATGCGGAACCTGTACACAATGTGTACAAGCATTAAAATTTAATGTTTTAAAATTGAATGAGAATATAGAACTTCAAGTAAAAAAACAAAATGAAAAAATAAAAAATAATGCAATACCTCATGTGGTTCCCTCTCCATTGTGTTTTGTTGCTTGTCCATTAAAACTTCCTCCGCAAGAACATATTCCACAGTAAACTGTACAATATACATGTACAAGTATATATATATATATATATATATATATATATATATATATATATATATTAAAAAATTTCAAATTAAAATGCATATACATAAACTAATTTTCAATAATATTAAAAAAAAGTTAGACAACTTGTTCAAAAGCCTCAAATGGTGTGGATGTCGCTAGAGTCCGTGGAGAAGGGAAATCATCTCCAAGAACCTAAAATTCAAAAATTTTAGAAGTATAAAATAACTCAAGATATAGATCTCAATTTATAATAAAACTTTTGAATTTCTATTCATAACTTATAACTTAAAGATATTTTAGTGAAAAAATTAATACTTGTGATGGTGGATGTTGCACATCTCTTAAGGGTGGCTCCGAAAAAAATCTCCTAAAACCTAAAATTAAAAAAAAAAAAAAAACTCAAGATCTAAATCTCATTTTTAATGGAACTTTTGAGCAGCAATATATAACTTAAATATATATATATATATATATATATATATATATATATATATATATATATAAGTGAAAAATTATTCATACTTGTGATGGTGGATTTGGCACATATCCCAAGGAATAAGAAGTTACCGGCATCCCAAAAACATTTGAAGAAATCAGAATATGTTAACATTGAATTATATATACATGTACATGTGTGCACAATTATTTATTTTAAAAATATGTCATCATTTTTCGATATATATAATAATAGATAAAAATAATTGTACATCATCATGTTCACTCAAAAAACACTAACATGTGCCAACATATCATCTTGATGGTGAAAACCATCTTGATTGTGTGATTGATGGTGAGACCATCTTGATTGCGTGAATCAGAGGCTCCGACTGTGATATTAACATCTTCATTCATCAAGCATGAGAACTGCAAATGGTGTTAACATATAATGATACATTTTTTTTAGATTAACGTATACAAATAAATGTATGTATATATGCATTTACTAAAAATTGTACATGTGTTAAAATAATCACCCTAACCATTAACAAATACCAATCCCGTGCCCTCTTTCTCATGAATAATTAGGTCCTGACAACCATTGAGAAAATTATTTGCATATGTTCTGAGAAATTCAACACTCATGTTGTCTATCTCATCATCTGTATGATACATAAAATTAGCACGTGCATTATCTCATGCTCTTTGCTGATTCAGATAAACATCAACTCCATCGAGTCCACTCTGAACATTGTCAATGATGACATCCCTTGCTTCTTGACTAACTTGAGAAGAAACATCCATCTATGACTGCAAATTTTAGACACGAAGAGGTCGACTAACCAATGGTGGCTCAGGGTGAGGCAACTCCGCATCACACTTAGTGCCCCTATGGTCACACAATAGACCTTTCCCAGAACCAAAAAATTCAGAGAGAAGGTCATTATAATTGGGTTTCATTCCAAAAAACAATTATACATAAAATAGTTTTGCAAAATAAAGAAAAACCTTGTCATTCCATGGGATTCTTCCATAGGCAGCAATGTGCCTATCATACA
This sequence comes from Pinus albicaulis, assembly GCA_034641835.2. Lineage (NCBI taxonomy): Eukaryota > Viridiplantae > Streptophyta > Pinopsida > Pinales > Pinaceae > Pinus > Pinus albicaulis. Next base: position 1,081,989,256 of record CM076577.1, on the reverse strand, counting down.
AATGGCCAGCTATATCAGGGTGGTTGAAATATTGGGCCTTTAGAATCTTTCTTTTCAGCCTTTCTTAAAAATTAAACATAGACTTGGCCATTTCTTCTGTAACTCTTTGTTTAACAACCTCCCATGTATCGAGACCCATCACTGTTTCTTTTATTTTTCTCATCACTTCTTCAAAAGTATTAGTGGTTCGCCCAAGCCTTAGGTACACATCTACTAATTCTGTTAAAGAGTGAATAACTATTTCCAAGCTTTCTCGACTCTTAGTAGGGAGTTTCAAAGACATGAGATCTCTCGTTAATTTAGAATGAAGATGCTGACACATTTGTAAGGTGCATTGTTGAATGTTTTATTCCCAAAGTATTGGAAATATTAGACAGATAAGTGGTGGTTGGTGTACAACCTTCTTTTTGAATAATGCATTCTGTCCTACATATTTTTTGAGCAACATTTGGAGCATCATTTTCATCCTCTACATCAATATATAAAATTTTGTATATTAAAAAAACATGTAAACAAATTTGTACAAATTGAATGAAAATAATATTCAGATTGATGGCGACTTCGATATATTTGGCTAGCATCTTGCTCACCCCGAGACTATTGAGAACCATTTGAATGACCACCGATTGGTTGTGAACCAACATGACCATCCATTGATTGATCTCTCAGGGAATTCATATCACCACCCTCGCGGAATTGGCCACCATCTATTGATGGGCCTCCAAGGCAATGTGTACCACCACCAACCTCACGTGACGAGAGGGAAGCTTCATAAAAAAATATAAATTTATAATCAATTCAAAAATGAATTCATGCATATAAATACATGTAAATGTATGATTGATTAAATTGTGTAAACCATACCACAATTTTGTGAACCATGGCCATGCTCCATTGATGGAGTAGACACCCTTATCCACCTAACTCCTAAAAAATAAAAAATGAAACTTATTAAAAACTAATTTAACTAACAAAATAGATAAAAAAATCAATTCCATATGTACACACATGTATGTATTGAGATAAAATTATATTTAAATACCATGAACATCCCTCGATCCATGATCCCCCTAACTCGTAGAGGCATGGGATTATATTGATCTTCGCCTTTCATCCTCAATGATATATATAGATATATCTATAGTGGACATTTACAATTATTTTTAAATTACTATTTCAAATAAATTAAATAGATTTCAAAAAATTGATGTAATTTAGTACACAAATAATGTAAAACACAACTTTCAAAGCACTAGAATTGATGTGTGAAACCCAATTTAAGAAAAAAATTGTTGAATTCCTCACATTTAAATTTTATAAAAAATTCGAAGTTCACCAAGTTGCGCTTTACATGGTGGGAACAAACTTGGTATATAATTGAAAATAAAACACATGGTCATTACAAATGACGCATTTATAAGTAAAAAGCACACACAAACCAAATATATGTTACAATTTCCATCAATAAATATTGAAGGAGAGTGTCCCAACACTAATTCATCTTTGAGAGATGAATCTTGAATTTTTTAAGGAGAGTGTCTCAACACTAATTAGACTTTGAGATTTTCATCTTTGAGAGATGAATCTTTAGTTTTTGAAGGAGTGCGTCTCAACACTGATTCATCTTTTAGAGATGAACTTTGAATTGGCATTGCCCCATATAATACTAATTCATCTATTAATTCATATTTGATATATGATTCTTGAATTGGCATTTCCAGACACAATAGATCACCAAACATATTATTAACATTTGCACAATGTCTTATTCTAAAAAATTAAAATTGGCTAACACTATTATTTTCTTTTCCATGCAGTGGTTTTAGTCTCTCCTTGTTAAATTGGCACATACCTTTCATCTGGTTGCACACAAGTTCAGTATTAGTGAAAACTACAATTCCATTTGATCCATACTCCCTAGTTGTTCCCAAGACTTCTATCAATGTGTTATGCTATCCAACACCCCCAATTTATTTTAATAAATGTGGACCCTTTAGAAATAAATAGGAAATTTATTTTTAGCTTTAAAAACAAAAACTTAGAAAACAAAATTTCTCTTTTGAGTTTTCTACTTTATTCCTTTAGCACATCGCAAACCGCATAACTTACAACTTAAAAAGACTGACAAACCTCTAAGTTACTTGGGATGTGAAATGCGCTAACCTTTCTCAAAGTTATGTTTTAAAAACTTGCCAACACTTCGGTTAGCGTTATATTCTCTTTATCGCATCACACCTTATTTAAAACAACCAACTCATAAATAAATTTGATAAGTGCAATTGCACGGACCCGATGAGCCAACAAAGCAACAAAAATAAATCTCTAAAGTCCTATTAAGCGCAACCGATTGAATTTTTAATGCACAATTCACATTTCGAATGACTTAACCGAAAACAAATTCATTAATGCATAAAAGTTGTGATGTGCGGTTTGTGCACATCGCATTTCGTAGCATTTATGGGTAAACATCATAAACGGTAAAATTTATATATGGTGATGTGTGAACTAACAACATTTAATTACTCGAGCATGTGAAATGACTTATGTCGTATCAAAATGAAATTCAAGATCTAACAACTTAAAGTTGATTGATACATATTTCGTGTGAAGGTGTAAGAAATTCGATTTTTAAATAATTATCAATGATTGTTGTTATATTTGAAAATATTCATATTTATTCGTGCATGTTTGATATAAATAGTAGATTTGACTCCCTGTTCTCTATACTTTTAACGATCTCCCTGTTTACTTGAGATCAAGAAACCATTTAACGAATTGAGAAATATTGAAATGAGCAAGAAGGGAAAATATATTTCTCAAATGCTGCCTACTGAAGACTCAGAAATGTATTCCTTATTTTCATATACCACTTGCAATAAGGGTTGTGGTGTTTTATCATGGGAAGAAATGTATAAACTTCTTGAAGATGAAAATCTAGAATTAATAACCAAAGTCTCTACAACAAGCATGACATCTACTTCAAATGCAACCTACTTCGATGTTTCATGTTCATTTGTCCACAAGGTAGCCGCAAGATCGAAAATTCTCCCTTACACAGACATGTTTAAGTGGGTAATTAACCACTTAAGAATAAATGACAGGAAATTCAAATATTCAAAGGGAGAAAACATATGGTCTTTTCGGGTAGATGATTTGAAAGCAATCTACCACTTACGAGACTCGCAACAGAAATATGACAAGGCCTTTTTGCAAAGCTTTAAAGCATAGAATCCAGATCTTATGAAAGTTATCAAAGAATGGAAGGAAGACCAGGGCAACATGAATCGAGATAAACTCGGTACATACCCAATTGCCCAAATTCTTCCCCCTTATTGTTAGGTTGTCGGTATGTTGTGTAGATTGTTTTCCAAACCTGATACAGCTAGTTTTTCAGTAGACTGGGTTACATTGATTAACACAATTGTCAATTCCTCAATTCTTAATTGGGAAAATATCTTAACTGATAGTTTAGCCAAACACATCACATAATATAGGAATAAAAGGAATGTTTCATCTAGATAAATACCTCCCTTTTATATGTCTACCTATGTCATGGACGCAATCTGTTTTTCTTCGATTTTTCCTACCATGGGATGGAAATGGACTATCCAAGCACCTGCCCCAATCCAAATTTACCACAGATACCTTTGGGATTCAAACTTCCACATGCATTTTGATAAAATTTGTTACGGAGTCATATTTTCTATGCACCAAATGATATTCAATAAGAAGGCCCCTAGGGTTTCTGAAGAGGCTAGCACAAATATTATTTCTGTGGCTAGGTGGTTTGCAGAGGATAATTTTACATATGTCATAGTATTCAGGAGTTATGCTTCTCCCCACGTCCCACCATATTATGTTCCTGATAAGTTTCTTGCACAAGAGATAGCCTACCAAATTGTTAATGGTATCACTAAACAACTGAAAGATGATAAGAAGGTCGTTTGGCCTAATTTCCCTGTACAGTGCGACACTTTTGCAATTTTTGATATTGGCCATACCTACAATGAGGCTTCCAAGATTAATCTATTGAAATTGGCACTAATGCCAAAGAGGTTATACGATCGAAATGATGTAATTAAAAATTACACTACAGAGCTGAAAATGAAGCCTTTTGTAAAGGAAATAGATGGATTTGATAATCTCTTCCAAGGCATGGAAATTTTTTCAAATATAATCAAGTTTTCATTCAGCCAACTCATCCAAGATGGTTTGGAATCATTCCAAATACATATAAATAAGATACTGGAGAGTGAGGATGAATCAAGTCGATCGAAGCATCAATATCGCAATTCAGATCACTTTGAAAATGAATCTGAATCCAGAAAGGATAGCCCATAAAAGATAATTTATTAGGTAATCCAAGAGATAGAGATGCATGAGCAAAAATAAAGTAATGGAATAGATTCAACTTCTCAAGAAGTTCAACACAACCATGACACACTAGATCAATTTGAAAAGTCACAAAAAACGAATTTTAGTAGTGAATGGGAGGAGTTTTCTGAAGCAATAAAAACTCCTAAAGCTAATCTCAATACTGTTCAAGTAACTTGTTTTCAAACACCTAAACATTCCCAGAAGATAGTGGAAACTATTAATCCACTACAACATGTTCCAGAGACTTATGATCGAGAGATCATACTGGCCTACCCTACAGAACAAATAGTTTTACAAATTGAATAAATTCCTTCTCTAGATATATTCTATAGTCCTAGCTATAAGGCTGTAGTTAAGAGGAAAAAAAGAATAAGAACTGATGAAAGAGTCTCAAACCTCACAGATGAATCAGTTGACGTATTATGGAAGGATTACTTAGATGATCTTACAGAACACCTAACTAAATTATCACAGTATGCAAGGGAATATGCTACTACCACTATTGATAAAGCTACTAAGGTTAGAGTGTTTTTGAGGCAAAAGGAAGCCAAAGTAAAAGAACTAGAGAGGCTGTTAAGTGAAGAAAATTCCAACTCTAGTGAGAAAATAAACGGAAAGATGGCCCAATTTCAAAAGGATTTTGAAAGTCTTAAATTACAACATCAAGCATAAATCAATAAGAAACAAGTACAATTGGAAGCACAAATGACCAGGATACAGAGCTAACGCAACTAAAGAAATTTATAAAATAAGCATTGGATGTAAATGCCAAGTTAAAGAAATAATAGGAAGTATTTTTTCATCGAGCTCCTATTATTGACTCTTACTGTGATTCAAATAAAATTCTGATCCAGCAAATAGCTATCCAGAAATATGAATGTGATAGACTCGAAAAGAAAATTAATGAACACATTCAATATCAAGCATTAGAATCAAGAAAGGAAGCTGATCTACCTCAGGTAGATAATTTTCATAAGGAGATCATATTCAAATATTGGGAAGTACAAATCAAGAGGGCATAGAAAGCAGCAGTGAAAACATCAAAATTATCAAATGAAATTATTGAATCTGTATGTGAACAGCCGGTGAAAGAAGAACTTCTCAAAGATTACATGTCTGAAGTGTTCTCATAAGTAAAACATATAGAAACATAGTGGCAGCAGAAGGTAGACACACAGGATGAAGTAATTAAAAAGGTAAATAATTTTGATCAAGAAAATTATTCAAATTTTCTGATCAAACCTTATCATCAGTATCAGATTCTGCAGTCCTTAACATATTCAAAAAAATGATCCAACCATTAATTTTAAACACATTATTCAAGGGATAGGTCAAATCGAGGATTTTGTAGCCAGCTCAGCTCAAGCCTATGATAGATATTTGTCAACTTCGTGACCAAATCTAGAAGAAAGGGCAGAATTCATAAATCAAAATTGTTATTTTATTTTCCTAGATTGTAGTTTAAGTTAGTCTTACAAGGATGGTTTTTTGAAACCTCCTCTCTATTTTTGTAATAATATATTTTAGAACATAGTTATTTTACTATTTAAACCCCTCTCATGCATTTAGATAAAGGTCTATAAATTTGTCAAAAACATTTGCAAAGAATGCACTATTGTAAGTTTGTGAATGCTTTGATGAATTAATGGAACACATCTGTTATCTTTTGACAATTAAAGTTGTTTAACTGATGTTTCACTACTGTACTCTTTAAATTCCTTGAAAGTGAGAAGGAGCTTATCAATTACTTTCATTTTACATGAGTAGAACTTCATACATATGGTACTTTTATTCATTTGTATTAAGTCTTACTTTTTAGAGTGATAGTCATATTTTATTGCATTATATGTTTAAAACGTTATTAAAGATGAATGTTACATGCACTTATGTTCTAATATTTTTCTGTAGTTTCTTATTGAATATATAATCACAAATATAAATGCGATATATTTTTCACAATTCTTCTAGTCAAACTATTTTGTTAGAAGAATCATCTTACATAATTTTCATCTCTTTCAATTGTTAAATGATCTATATTACTAACAGTTGAAAGATATATTTTCAAATCGCATAAAGGAATAAATATATCAGGTATATAGTAGAATAAATAGTTTACATAGATGCATAAGATAGATTAAAATCATTTCCATTTGCATGCCATATAATCACACACCCTCAAAATTATCCTTGGGAAATTGGTCCTATTAACCCAAGTCGGAGCCACTACACCAAACAGAAAAGGAGTTGCTTTAAGGTCTGGACTGGGTGGTTTTCCCCCATGTTTCGGCAGTAGAATTCTGAGACCTCAACATTCTAGCACTAGAATGAGGGCCTGAACCCCTATGAATGGAAAAAATTTCTAATCAATCTAAAGGTCAATCAAAGAGTCTCTCTCCCTCTAGATCCCCATTAACTTCCATAAAATTATCGAGATCCTCATATTTAAAATATGAAGTTGATCATCCTTCTCCTAAGTCTCTTAGTTATACACAACCCATAATATCTTCTAATTCCCATTAAGATTCCCTAGAAGTTCAGTCTTTGATAGAGAAGTTAGAGAGAGTATCTATTTTTGCTGAAAAGCATGAACCTTCTCAAATATGAGATATAAGTATTTCGTCTTATTTACAACCTCGGAGAACATTAACTCAATCAGAAAGTCAAAAGACAGGAATTCTCCCTTTTGAATTTCCCATCGATAGTACTCGAAAGAGACTAAAGAGGACCCAATTAGAGTCAATTGATAGCGAGATCTTATCCCATTCACCTCCATTACCTCCGCTCATTTCCACAACTTCCATTCCAATAATCAGTGTTACTTTGACTAGTTCCAGTACTCAAACTACTATCCCTTCAACTAGTCCTGGCAATTAGCCTGCCTCTTCTTCAACTCAAAATCCACCCAACCAACCTATCCAAAATCCAATGGTAGGTCAAACATCTCCACCAAATGTAAACCCATTGAGAAATCTAGGGGTTGTAACCATCCCTGCTCCTCTTCATGCTCTTCTAAAAAATCCTGAAAGATGGCTACCTAAATTTAATCTTGATGATGGTCTTCCAGTAGAAGAAAACATTCACAATTTTATGTTAGTTGTCAATCTAAATGGAGTAGTTGAAGAGGATTGCGTTGTAAGATTCTTTCCATATACTCTAAAAGGATCTATAGGATTCTGCTATTTTTCACTGCCTACCCACTCTATAACTAGCTGGAATATGTTTGAAGAACAATTTATAACTAATTTTGGGGATGATAGGAACACTGCTACGCTCATCAGTGATTTGTCAAATAAAATGGCTAAAACGGGTGAGAAGATAAAAGATTTCAATTCATGATTTAATAAAGTGCTAAATAAAATTCCTTCTACAACAGTTCCTGGTGCAGATGTTCAAATTGAGGGGTATATTTCATCCCTTCCATCTAATATAGCTATTTTTGTTGATAGAGAAAAACTGGCAACACTTGGAGAAAATATGAAAGAATCTCTCTCTGTAGAGAATTGCATAACCACTCTTGAGAAAAAGAATTCTCAAGAAAATTGAAAATCAAAGAAGGTGTCTTTCTAAGATTATTCTAAAAAGAAGGCACCAAAATATCCTTTCGACATAGAAGGTCTTCAAAAAGTTTTGAAAACCATGACAAATGAGATGGTAGATATCAAGAAACAAGTCGCTGAAAATGCTACCTCAAAAAATACTTTCAGAAACTTTAAGAAAGGTCAATCATCTAATAATCAACCTCCAAATATCATATCTAATGTTGAATTTGATCAAGATACAAAGAAAGATAAAACAAAGGAAGAAGAATATGACGAAGAATAAGAAGTTGAAAAAAATGGAATGTGGGATTTCATCCTACCAAATGAATAACAACATGAAGATTTACCTATGAGCACAAGGAGAAAAAAGACTAGTGAAGCAACACAGCTAAATCAACAGCAAAAGTTTTCAAATCGTGCTAAAGACAAATTGGTAAGAAAAATGTCCAATTCAAAGACTACACAAACAAGCCCCGTTACTTAAGACACTCCACCTACATCTAAAACAATGGTAGTCTCAGACACCATCGAGTATAATGTAGTTGTATATATGAAGAAAACCAAGGCCAACATCTCAATCCATGATCTTACTAAATTAAAGCAACAATAGAAAATATTACTTAGAGACTTAAATGCGGTTCCTGCTTCAAACTTACTTTCTCCAGTAATAGTACAAGCTGCTAATGAAATGGGTAAGCCACCTTCTCCTTCAATGAAAATTAATGCTACATACTTGATTATGATAGGTGATCGATCCATCTCTCATACTCCTCCATTTCTCTTAACCTATGAGATCTACAACAAAAACGTCCATAATTTTTTAATAGACTCAGGGGCTTCCACAAACATACTGTCGAAATTAGTTTGTGCTAAGTTTAACATAACTCCGTGGAGTTCACCTGTTCATATAGTACAACTTGATAGAACCAGAGTAGAGGTGGTAGGAGAAATAAATTATGTTTCTTTCAGATTGTCATCAAAGAAAAAAGTTACTCAAATAATTGATATATTAGTGTATGATATTCCTGAATCTTTTGGCTTAGTTTTAAGCCAAGACTGGTCTGAAAAACTCCATGGTTATTTTGCAACAGACTGGTCACATATGTGGTTACCATATAATTGAAAGCCAAATCAAATTCGGGTAGACCGTGAGAAGTTCATGAAGCATATAGTCACTGATCTTGAAGTAATAAATGAGCCAGTAGCGTTCAATAACAACATTATTGAAAACTACTGAGCAGGGTCATTTTTGGGAAATTTTAATTCTCAACCATCACCTTTCTTTGATAATGCAATTGTTTCTCAGGTTGAGAATTTTTCCCAGCCAGATAATTCCAGATGTCTAAATTTGGAGATAGAAAAGTAGTTAATTATTTTTTTTGGACTCTTTATTTCGACGGTTCTAAATTTGAATATGGTGCAGGTGTGGGTTGTATTTTAATAAAGCCATAAGGAGAAAATACCATGTTAGCCTACAGATTAGAATTTAATTATACAAAAAATCTAGCTGGATATGAAGCATTAGTTCAAGGCTTGTTAAAATCCATTGATCTTAATATCAAATATTTGAAAGTTCTAGGAGATTCAGAAATCATAGTTAGATAGGTAAGAGATACCATTCATTGTAATTATATACATTTAAAGCATTGCCAATCATTAGTCCAAGAATTAACCACTCATTTTTTAGCCTTCAGCATTTCTTCTATACCTAGAATGCATAATACTAGAGCAGATCTAATAGGTAATGTAGCATCAAAGTTAATCCCATCCCAAGAATTTAGTCCCGATAGATTTTCTATTGAATTTATTTTTAGACCATGTATTCCTTATAATATTACCAATTGGAGAGTATTCAATAGTGATTCAAATATCATATATTTTTTCACATCTGAAGGATCTTATGATAGTCAAATTTTGGATGAAAATGAACATGACATTCATATTAAAAAATAACAAGATGAAAATCCTATTCCTAAATCTGTTGTCAAGTTATAAGACCTATATGATCTAAAATACAGGTTTAAAAGAGTAACTAACTCAAAAACATAAAGCTCTACCTTAAGATTTGAGTTAGTAAATCTAGGAGCTGACAAAAAACCTCAAAATGTAAATCTAGGTCTTGGTCTATCTTCCAAATAAAGATTATCATTTATTAGATTTTTTATAATGTACAAAAGTGTCTCTGCTTGGGATTATATTGATCTTAAAACATATGACACTTATGTGATTCAACACACAATTCCTATGATCTCAGATGAAAATCCTATACAACAGAAATTGAGGAAGATTCATCCAAATTTGGAAAATCAAATTAAAACATAACTGAAAAAATTCCTCAAGGAAGAAATCATCTTTCCAGTCAGGAATTCTGAATTGGTATCAAATTTGGTACCTGCCAGGATGAAGAATAGTGATGTTAAAATTTTCATTGATTTTAGGAAGCTAAACAAAGCTTGTTAAAAGGAAAACTTTCCATTACCAACCATCAAACAAGTACTGCAGATAGTAGCTGGTTCTAAGCTCATGTCCTTTCTAGATGGATTCAGGGGATATAATCAAATTCTCGTACATCCAGATAATAGATTGAAGACTACGTTCAGAACTAAGTGGGGAACTTATGCCTATCAAAAGATAACTTTTGGATTAATTAATGTAGGTGCCACTATTCAGAGAGCTATGGACACAAATTCTAGGGGACTCATAAATAAAACAATGGTTATTTATTTAGATGACATTACCATCTTTTCTAAACAAGTAACTAATCATGTGAATGACCTAAAACAAGTCTTTGAGCGATGAAAAAGGTATAGCATCTCATTGAATCTAAAGAAATCAATTTTTGCATTAGATGAAGGAAAATGTTTAGGATTCATTGTGTCAAAAATTGGTATCTATATTGATCCTGAAAGAATTGAAGAGTTCAAACGAATTCCTTTCCCTCATAACATGAAAACTATGCAGTATTTTCTTGGGAAAATTAATTTTGTTAAAAGGTTTGTCCCTGAATTTTCGCAAATTGTTTTACCTTTACAGAACATGATTAATAAATTTTTTTTCTTTAAATGGGGACATAATGAAAGAGAAGCATTTGATTTGATTAAATAATGAATTTTCAATGCTCCATTCCTGACTACCCCCAATTTTCTTAATCCTTTTACATTATACACTTTTTCATCAGAGACATCAAATGCCGCTATTTTAAGATAGTTGAATGACCAAAAAATTGAAGCACCAATATCATTTTTCAGTTTAAATTTGCAAGGTGCAGAACTAAATTACACAACTATCAAAAAGAAAGAATTTTCTTTCTTTAAGGCTATAAATCATTTCAGACCTTTCCTCCTAAAAACCCACACTAAAATCATAGTTCCATTCTCTGCAGTGAGACAACTCTTGATGCAAAGAGAATTAGGAGAGAAGAGGGCTAACTGGGTTACCGCTTTACAAGAATATGATGTAGAAATTAGACCCTCTAAAATTGTTAGAGGTAAAGATTTTTGTAGAATTCTTACAGGAGCATCCCATTTATCATCAAAGGAAGATTCTAGTAACAATGTGCAAATATCAGAGGTAAGCCTCAACGATGAAAAATCTCAATATGCTGATCTTATATTATATTTGAAGAATGGATATGCTCCTAGTCAACTCAGTTACAAAATGAAATGAGATTTCAGATTAAAGGCCAAACAACATGAATTAATCAATGATGTGTTATTTAGGAGAATTTTTGATTCTGTACTTTTAAGATGCTTAGAAAAACTGAAGCAAAGAAAGTCTTGGAGGAAATCCATGATGGACCAGCTGGAGGACATTTTGGAGGAAATATGATAGCACACAGAATCCTGCATGCATGTTACTATTGGACAACACTTTTCAAAGGTTTAAATGAATATGCAAGAAAATTCAAAGTGTGTAAAAGTACATCTGGAAGACAAAGGAAGCTATCATTTCCATTATAGTCAGTCACTATCAAAAAACCATTTGAACAATGTGTATTAGATATAATTGGTGATATTGTTCCTAACTCTTCCAAACAGCATACATATATTCTTACATCTACAAATTAATTTACTAAATGGGTGGAAGAAATTCCGTTAAGATTAGCCAACTCTGAGAATATCATTGATTTCATCGACCAAAATATCATAACTAGGTTTTCCTTACCTACTGCTTTAATGTTTGATAATGCATCTTACTTTTTAGGAACTTCTATGATGGAATTTTCAATTAAAAGAGGTTTTAAACTTAAGTATTATGTAAATTATTATCCGCAAGGAAATGGTTTGGTAGAATCTACAAACAAGAACTTGATTAGAAAAATCAGAAGAAATATTGATTGAAACCAACTAAATTGGCATAAGTCATTAATATTTGCTCTTTAGGTAGATCAAATAACTCAAAAAGACTCTATTGGAACTTCTCCATTTAATATTGTCTATGGAAAAGAATTTTTACTTCCCACCAACATAGTTATTCCCTCTCTTTCCTTAGCACAATTTATTGATGAATCTCCTGCTTCTTCTTTACAACTTAGACAATGTCAAATTCTTAAGTTAGAGGAAGAAAGAGAAAAATCCAAAAAAAATCACACACATCATCAACAGATAGTAAAATCCTCATTTGATTCCACTTCTGTTACTCCAAAAAAAATTCAAATCGGTGATCTCGTATTAAAATGGGACAAAGCACATGAGGAAAAAGGTAAACACACAAAGTTTCAAAAACTCGAGCTAGGTCCATTTCAAATCATTGAAGAAATAGGCCCATTAAGATTCTTATTGAAAGATATATTAGGAAAAAAATATTATTTGCTTGTTATTGGGAAGATTTTGAAAAAATACTTTCATAGGAGGTAACCCCTTCTATTCCTTGTATACTAGTGTTTTCTTTTCTTTTCCTTAGAAAAAATAAAAGTTTCTTAGTATAAATTTTTGGCTTTTCAAAATAAAATCTTAGATGATCCTTTTTTGATTTATCACTTATAGAAATAAGAAGTGTTAAGGAAACAATAGAAATATTTGAAAGACAAATAGATTTTATTTTCACTGAGAGATGTAATTTCACTAAAATTATTTATTCTCTGATGAACTCTCATCCTTATATAGCATGATTATTCTGTTATTAGTTAAGAAAAGAATATGTAACATAGTAAAGACTCTTTTATAGAAAATAAATCTAAAACTTGACATTATCATCTAGAATCGTCAAAATGACGAATGATTCACCCATCCAGAAAAACTTATAAATTTTTGAAATAAATTCAAAAAGATCATAACTAGAAAGACTTAAAAGATGATAAGTCTCATCAAGAGCTTGTTTACCATGTTCATAGGGAAATATTTAAACTAACATTACCAATACTGCCTACCAAAATAGAGTAATGACTTGAGATTATATCAAGAAGACAAGGGGTCTCATCAAGAGCTAGCTTGATCAGTTTAATTAGAACTAGTGAATGGAATTGTCATCATTTGGTTACCAAGCCAAGACAATGGATTTTAAGTAAATAAAAATACGATACAAAAAAGAAAATTTTCAAAAAATTAGAGTTTATTTTTGAAATTGTAAGAAACACTGGATGGGACAATGAATCATTGTCGGGTAAAAGGTAACCCTGCCAAAAGCTTAAATTTCTTATTGGAACAGAGACTCTACCTGCGATAAAAGAGTAATTTTTTATAAATCTAATTTGTAAGGGCCACATTCTTTATCTCTTTGAACTAATTTAATATTGATATAGATTTTCATACTTATATATTTGAAAGAGGGATTCTTATGGAATAATAAATAAGAAAAATTTCATTACTTAGTAAGATATTATTTGTTTGAAATTCATTCCTGCAACTATTTTTATTTTAAAAAAAGTTTTAGAAATTTCAAAAAGTTAGTGAGAGATATCTGGTTCTCCCAACTGAATCGCCAATTGTTGTGTTATACAATGCCCCTCATTTAATTTAATAAATGGGGACCTTTTAGAAATAAATAGGAAATTTATTTTTAGCCTTAAAAACAAAAACTTGGGAAATAAAAGTTTTATTTTGAATTTTCCGCTTTATTCCTTTAGCACATCATAAACCATATAGATTACAACTTTAAATGACTTACAAATCTCTAAGTTACACGGGCTGTGAAATGCGCTAACCTTTTTCGAAGTTATGTTTTAAAAACTTGAAAACTCTTCGATTATCATTATATTGTCTTTATCGCATCGCACCTTATTTAAAACAACCAACTCATAAAGAAAGAAACAAAAATAAATTTCTAAAGTCATATTAAGCATGGCTGCTTGAATTTTTAATTCTCAATTCACATTTCCCATGACTTAACCGAAAAAAATACCATTAACACATAAAATTTGTGATGTGCGATGTGTGCACATTGCATTTCCTAGCATTTATGGTTAAACATCACAAACAATAAAATTTATATATAGCAATGTGCGAACTAATGACATTTAATTACTCTATCATGTGAAATGACTTATGTCATATCAAAACGAAATTCGAAATCTAACAGCTTAAAGTTGATTGATACATATTTCGTGTGAAGGTGTAAGAAATTCGATTTTGAAAAAATTATCAGTGATTGTTGTTATATTTGAAAAGATTCATATCTATTCATGCATTTTTTATATAAACAATGGATTTGACTCCCTATCCTCTATACTTTTAATGCTCTCCTTGTTTACTTGAAATCAGTAAACCATTTAACGGATTAAGGAAGATTGAAATGAGAAAGAAGGGAAAAGAAATTTCTCAAGTTTTTCCTACTAAAGAATTAGAAGTGTCTTTCTTATTTTCAGATACCACCTGCAACAATCATCACAACAGTTCATCATGGGAAGCAATTTATAAATTGTTTGAAGATGAAAATCCAAAATTAATAACAGAACTCTCTACAATAGGCACGACATCTACTTCAGACGCAACCTATTTCGATGTTGCATATTCATTCATCCACAAGGTAGCCGCAAGACTGAAAAACCTCCCTTACACACACATGGTTAAGTGGGTAATTGACCACTTAAGCATAGATGACAGGAAATTAAAATATTCAAAGGGAGAAAATATAGGGTTTTTCAGGGCAGATGATTTGAAAGCAATGTACCACTTACCAGACCCACAAAAAAAATATGACAAGGATTTTCTGCAAAGCTTTAGAGAAGAGTACACAGATCTTATGAAATTTATCAAAGAATGGAAGGAAGACCAGAGCAAGATGAAGCGAGATAAACTCGGTACGTACCCAATTGCCCAAATTCCTTCCCCTTATTGTTATGATACCGTTATGTTGTGTAGATTATTTGCCAAACTTGATACCACTAGGTTTTCAGTAGATTGGGTTCCATTGATTGACGCAATCATCAATTCCTCAATTATGAATTAGGGACATATCCTATCTGATAGTTTAACCAAACACATCACAGAATATAGGAATAAAAGGAGTGTTTCATCTAGAGAAATTCCTCCCTTTTATATGTATGCCTATGTCATGGACGAAATCTTCTTTTCTTCTAGTTTTCCTACCATGGAATGGAAATGGACTACCCAAGACCCTACCCCAATCCATATTTACCACAGAGACCTTTGGGATTCAGACTTCCACTTGCATTTTTATAAAATTTGTTATGGATTCATATTTCCTATGCCCTAAATGATATTTAATAAGAAGGCCCCTAAGGTTTCTGAAGAGTCTAGCACATATATTATTTTTGTGGCCAACTGGTTTGCAGAGGAGAATTTACATATGTCAGAGTATTCAGGAGTTATGCTTCTACCCACGTCCTACCATATTATGTTCCTAATAAATCTATTGCGTGAGAGATAACATACCATCTTGTTAATGGTATCACTAAATAGAAGAAAGATGCTAAGAAGGCCATTTGGCCTAATTTCCTTGTACAATGCAGCATTTTTCACTTTTTGATATTGACCATACCTACAAGGAGGTTTCCAAGATTAATCTATTGAAATTGGAAGTAATGCCAAAGAGGCCATACAATACAAATGATGTAATTAAAAATTACACTACAGAGCTCAAAATGAAGCCTTTTGTAAAGGAAATAAATGGATTTGGTGATCTCTTCCAAGGGATGGAAAAAATTTCAAATATAATCAAGTTTTCATCCAGCCAACTGAGACAAGATGATTTGAAAGAATTCCAAATATCTATAAATAAGAGACTGGAGATTGAGGATGAATCATATCAACCAAAGTATCAATCTCACAATTCAGATCACTCTGAAAATGAATCTGAATCCAGAAAGGATAGCCCAAAAAAGATAATTGATCAGGTAATCCAAGAGATAGAGATGCGGGAGGAAAAAGAAATTAATGGAACATAGTCAACTTCTCAAGAAGTTAAACACAGTCATGAAACACCGGATCAGTCTAAAAAGTCACACACAAATAATTTTAGTAGTGAATGGGAGGAGTTTTATGAAGCAATAAAAACTCCTAAATGTAATCCCAATACTAATCAAGTAACTAGTTTTCAAACACCTGAACATTCCCAGAATATAGTGGAAATTGTTAATCCACTACAACAAGTTCCAGAGACTCATGATCGAGAGATCACACCGGCCTACCCTACAGAACAAATAGTTTTAGAAATTGAAGAAATTCCTTCATTGGATATCCTCTATAGTCCTAGCTATAAGGCTGTAGTGAAGAGGAACAAAAGAAGAAGAACTGATGAAACAGTCTCAAACCTCATAGATGAGCCAGTTGACGTACTATGTAAGGATTCCTTAGATGATCCTACAGAACATCTAACTAAATTATCACAATATGCAGGGGCATATGCTACTGCCACTACTGATAAAGCTACTGAGGTTAGAGTGTTACTGAGGCAAAAGCAAGCCAGAGTACAAGAACTAGAGAGGCTATTAAGTGAAGAAAAATCCAACTCCAGTGATAAAATAAGAGAAAATATGGCCCAATTTCAAAAGGTTTTTGAAAGTCTTAAATTACAACATCAAGAAGAAATCAATAAGAAACAAGTACAACTGGAAGCAGTGTTGACCATGATACAGAGCCAACCGTAACTAGAGAAATTTATAAAAGAAGCATTGGATGTAAATGCTAAGTTAAAGAAAGAAAAGGAAATATTTTGTCATCAAGCTTCTATTATTGACTGTTATTGTGATTCAAATAAAATACTGATCCAGAAAATAGCTATCTGGAAACTTGAATGTGTAATACTAGAAAAGAAAATCATGAACACATTCAATGGCAAGCATCAGACTCAAGAAAGGAATCTGATCTACCTCAGGAAGATAAGCTTCATAAGGATATCCTATTCAAATATTGGGAAGCACAAATAAAGCAGGAAGAGAAAGCAACAGCGAAAACATCAAAATTATCAAATGAAATTATTGAATATGTATGTGAACAGCCGGTGAAAGTAGAACATCTTAAAGAGTACACTTCTGAAGCGTTATCAGAAGTAAAACAGATAGAAACAAAGTGGAAGCAGAAGGATGAAGTAATTTAAAAGGTAAATAAGTTTGATCAAGAAAATTACTCGATGTTTCTGATTAAACCTTATCATCAGTATCAGATTCTGCAATCCTTAACAGATTCAACAAAAATATCGCAACCAGTACTTTCAAATGCAGTATTCAAGGGACAGGTCAGATCAAGGATTTCGCAGCCAGCAAAACTCAAGCCTATGATAGATATTTGTCAACTTTGTGACCAAATCCAGAAGAAAGGGCAGAATTCATAAATCCAAATTGCTATTTTATTTTCCTAGATTGTAGTTTAAGTTTGTCTTTCGAGGATGGTTGTTTGAAAACTCCTCTCTATTTTTGTAATAATATATTTTAGAACATAGTTAGTTTAGTATTTAAACCCCTCTCATGCATTTAGAGAAAGGTCTATAAATTTTTCAAAACATTTGAAAAGAATGCACTATTTTAAGTTTGTGAATGCTTTAATGAATTAATGGAACACATATGTTATATTTGACAATTAAATCTATTTAACTAATGTTGCACTACTGTACTCTTTAAAATGCTTGAAAGTAAGAAGGAGCAGATTAATTACTGTCAATTTACACGAGTAGAACTTCGTACATATGGTAATTTTATTCATTTGACATATTAAGTCTTAATATATATATTGACATCCATATTTTATTGTATTATATATTTAAAACATTATTTTAGATGAATGTTACATGCAATTTGTTCTAATATTTGTCTGTAGTTCCTTATTGGATGTATAATCACACATATAAATGTGATATATTTTTCACAATTCTTCTAGTCAAACTATTTTGTTAGAAGAATCATCTTACATAATTTTCATCTCTTTCAACTATTAAATGATCTATATTATTGACAGTTGAGGGATATCTTTTCATATCACATAAAGGAAGAAACATCCTAGGTATATAGTATAATAAATAGTTTATATAGATGCATAAACTAGATTAAAATAATTTCCATTTGCATGTCATATAATCACACACCCTCAAAATCATCTTTATTGGGAAACTAGTCCCATTACCCCCAGTCAGAGCCACTACACCAAATGGAAAAGGAGCTTCTTTAAGGTCCAGACCAAGTGGTTTTCCCCCATGTTTCGGCAACGGAATTCCAAGGCCTCAACGCAATGCAATATAATATGCCTCATTTTTTGTTGTTCTTCCCGGCATATTCATTTTCCTTTCGAGGACCTTGTTAGTCACAATATTGCAAGGAACATATGTAATCACTGCTTTCCCTGGATTGGGATAGCAAGAAACATCTATGCATAGTGTCCTTTTTTAACCATATTTAGTGGGTTTTTTAATCCCTGGAAAAAAAATCAATAAAATATATTAAATCAACATTTATTTCAAATGTATGGGAGAAATGACATGTGGATGGTTTTCCTTAAAGTTTTCCTTAAATTTTATGGGAGAAATCACATCTAGAAATGACATGCCTTAAAGTTTGCCTTGCCTAGAGTTTAAGGGAGAAATGACATGTACATAGTTTGCCTTATATTTTATGGGAGAAATGGAATTGTCTTATAGTTTATGGGATAAATGACATAGAAATGTCATGCCTTAAAGTTTTGCGAAAATTTTGTGGGAGAAATTACACATGTACATGGTATGCCTTAAATGTTTCCTTAAAGTGCGTGGAATAAATGACATGTACATGGTTTGCAAAATTATTTTATGCACTTACTAAAATTTATGTGAGAAATGGGAGAAATGACATGTATGTACTACATGGTTTTCCTTAAATTTTATGGGATAAATGACATATAAATGACATGTACATGGTTCCAAAAACACTAGAAAATGCCTTAAAGTTTATGGGAGAAATGGCATGTACAGAAATGGATATTACAATGAAGAACTTCTATTTAAATTGGTCCCAGAGATTGACTATAGGGGAATTTACTGGATATGTCACCTTTGAGAAAGGATGAGACCCAGAGTCTACCTAGCCCTTTACAAACTCTTCCACTAGATCTTGTAGAAGTTAACGCTCAATAGACAGACTAAAATCCTATGGAAGTTCAACCACTTTAGGTTCAGTTTTTAGGCCTTAAATTTTGCCTTGAATTAATGGGAGAACGCCTTGAGTTTGTGGGAGAAATGACATGTGCATGGTTTGCCCTAAGTTTTTCCTTGAAGTTTATGGGAGAAATCACATCTAGAAATGGCATGCCTTAAAGTTTTCCTTGTGTAGAGTTTAAGGGAGAAATGGCATGTATATGGTTTGCCTTAAATTTTTCCTTATAGTTTATGGGAGAAATGACATTGCCTTATAGTTTATGGGAGAAATGACATATAAATGATAGAGAAATGACATAGAAATGGCATGCCTTAAATTTTTCCTAAAATTTTATGGGAGAAATGACACATGTATGAGAGAAATGACACATGTACATGGTTTTCCTTAAAACGTGTGGGAGAAATATCATGCACATGGTTTGAAAAATTATTTTATGCACTTACTAAAATTTATGGGAGAAATGGGAGAAATGAGATATATGTACATGGCTTGCCTTAAAGTTTTCCTTCAAGTTTATGGGAGAAATGGCATAGAAATGACATGTACCTGGTTCCAAAAAGACTAGAAAATGCCTTAAAGTTTATGGGAGAAATGACATGTAAAAAAATGGATATTACAATGAATAACTTCTATTTATATCTTTTCCAGAATATGGCATGCCTTAAATTTTTCCTAAAATATTCTAGGAGAATTGACACATGTATGGAAGAAATGACACATGCACATGGTTTGCCTTAAAGTGTGTGGGAGAAATGACATGTACATGGTTTGAAAAATTATTTTATGCACTTACTAAAATTTATGGGAGAAATGGGAGAATGACATGTATGTACATGGTTTTCCTTAAATTTTTCCTTACATTTTTTGGGAGAAATGACATAGAAATGACATGTACATGGTTCCAAAAACACTAGCAAATTCCTTAAATTTTATGGGAGAACTTGCATGTACAGAAATTGATATTACAATGAAGAACTTATATTTAGATCTTTTCCAGAGATTGACTGCAAGGGCATTTACTAAATATGTCACCTTTGAGAAAGGATGAGATGCAGAGGCTAATTGGCCCTTTACAGACTCTGCCTTTAGAACTTGTAGAAGCTAACACCCAACAGACAGACTAAAATCCTATGGAATTTCAGCTACTTTAGGTTAGGTTTTTAGGCCTTAAAGTTTGCCTTCAATTATTGGGAGAAATCCTTGAGTTTGTGGAAGAAATGACATGTGCATGATTTGCCTTAAAGTTTACCTTAAATTTTATGGGAGAAATCACATGTAGAAATGGAATTCCTTAAAGTTTTCCTTGCCTAGAGTTTAAGAGAGAAATAACATGTACATGGTTTGCCTTAAAGTTTGCTTTATAGTTTATGGGAGAAATGACATTTCCTTCTATTTTATGGAATATATGACATAGAAATGACAAATAAATGACATAGAAATCACACATGCCTTAACATTTTCCTAAAATTGTATGGGAGAAATGACACATGTACACATTTTGCCTTAAAGTGGTAGTGGTTTGTACTTACTAAAAAAACTAGTGGTAGTGGTTGATTAAGTTATGTCAAAAGTAACACCTTGATGAGTTTGTGGGAGAAATGACATGTACATGGTTTGCAAAATTATTTTATGAACCTACTAAAACAACTAGTGATAGTGGTTGATGAAGTTATGTCAAAAGTCACACCTTGATGAGTTTGTGGGAGAAATTACGCGTACATGGTTTGACTTAAATTTTATGGGATAAATCACATCTAGAAACCTTTACTTTGACATCTATAAATAGGATAAGAACATTAAAAAGGAATTTTCAACTTGCATTAGTTATGTCCTTAATAAGAAGTATGATTTAGCACCTAACAGATTATCTAATAATTTATAATAATGT
The DNA here is from genome assembly GCA_034641835.2 of Pinus albicaulis. Lineage (NCBI taxonomy): Eukaryota > Viridiplantae > Streptophyta > Pinopsida > Pinales > Pinaceae > Pinus > Pinus albicaulis. The sequence goes on along the minus strand of CM076577.1, from coordinate 1,081,967,934 downwards.
CATTTTTGGCTTGTACTATCATTCATCCTTGATATGTACAAGAATTTTGCAACTTGAACATCAACCTACACTATCATCATATCACTGTACACAATCTAGATTATTAATATCCATTACATCATAAAACACTCCACTTTTAACATTTTACAAGATTAGAAACATCATGGAAGGTGTAAATTTAGGTACATTAATAAAATACATTGGGCTGATTTAAATATTACAAGAAAATTTTAAATATTACAAGAGGAGGCAAAGACCAGTGATAAAGCTACAATTAAGAAAGAAGGTACTCAAGGTACAACATGAGATATAAATTCATAATTTATTTTCTTTATTCTCAAGACGATAGACAATGCTAAGAAAATTTTCTTTGGCAACAATTGGAGGGTGTACTATTTTAGAATTTGCGGTATATTTTGAAGGTATAATCTATGACAAAATTTCACGATATTGCATAAAACTAACAAAAATCAAACAACATTGTTTGGGTAGGTAAGTTTGTTGTGCTAATACATTTCTAAAAATCAAATTGTATAACAAAGGTACTAGAGCTAGATCTATATCTTGGACCAATATTGTAAAGGGAAATTTAGAAGAAATGCATGACATGCATGATGAATTATTGAAATTTCTAATCTTCTTAATCCATCGTGAGATGATTGATCTGCTATGTATAATAACCCCTACCAGTCCAAAAAATCATCTTGAAATGCAATAGAAAATTTGGGGAAGATTGAGAAATGCCTAATGCTTCTTCTGTTTCCTAGTATTGGAATTTGAGCATACCAGCTATTGTTTATATATTAATGTTGGTATTTTTTTCTCACTGCATTTTAGTTGTGTTTCATATAAAATATGGATTCAATACATAAAGGTTGATGTATCTCCACATTCATTTGTGGTATCTATAGTAAATTTGTAAGCATAAGCATCTACTATTAGTATTTGAACCAAGTAATTATAACACAAAAATAATTAAATAAATAGAAACATTGAGAACAAAGTTGATAAAATCCCCTGAATTATGGTGCTTGGCCATATAGCAAATAAAAAATTAATGCCTACATGCAAAAAAAATCCCATAAATTTTTAAGAGGACTGATGTATTTTGTCTAATAGTTGAAATACAATGATTTTGGAACCATTCGTCTAAAATTGGAATGTAACTAATTTTGTTAGGAGAGAATGAAATGATGCAACGTGAAGTGCTTCTTGCAGCAGATCACTGCTTTGTATTTCTTGATCCTTTAAAAAATATTGAACTTGTTTCCAATGATGAAGTGACTTAAAAAGTATTAACAAAACCCAACATCTTGTAAGTACCATGGGATGCGATGATTATCAAAGAAAATTGATAATCATATATCTTGGACCAATTCCATGGGGCTTGTAACAAAAGAAAAGAGGATATTGAGAATCATGCCATCTGGACACATGATTAAGAGGAATTATCATCAAGTACTGAATGTTCCATAAATATGATAGCATATTCTTCATTCTGTTGAAGCTGGAGATCTAAATGATAATGTTGTAGGTATTCCTAAGTTCCTATATGATTTGGTAAAAATGTTTTTATTTTTTATATTTCTTAATGTCCTTGGACATGATGGGTAATTTACAGCCATGTCAGATGTTGGAAGGAAAAAACTAAGATGAACTCCACTGATTAAAAGATCATATTTTCTTTATATGAATAAAGTCAATGTACCATGTGGCTTATTCTACAGAGGATGACAAAGCTATTGTATGTTGCTTGGAGAAAACTTGAAGAGCAGATACATCTAGAGGAAAATAACCTTGGAATCTCTAGAAGATTTCCATGGAAAGAAACCTCACTTTTAGAGGAAGGAATTTGTTTCTAAAGCTTGCACTTAGAAGGTATTAGAATCTCTTGCATTGTTAAATAATTGTGAACTCTGATATTTTCTAGGGTACTATCGGTCTTTTATACATGATTCAAAATTACAAATAGGACTGTCTGACAACATACCTATTAATTTTGCTTCTTGTTTTATTTTAGCGCATTAATCTCCAAATAGAGGGAAAATTCCATAATGATCATAGATAACTAGAATGACTAAAATATATGTTGTCAGAAATTGATGAATATTTAGAGATGATAATCATCACAATTCCACAGATTAATCAAGGCCAAAATTGTGTCAATATTGTAAAGGAAAATTTACAAGAAATGCATGACATCCCTGATGAATTATTGGAATTTATGATCTTCTTAATCCATCGTGAGCTGATTGATCTACTCTTATGTATAATAATCTCTACTAGTCTAGAAAATAATCTTGAAATGAAATACCAAATTTGGGGAAGATTTAGAAATGTGTAATGCTTCTTCAGTTTCCTAGTATTGGCATTTGAGCATACCAGCTGTTGTTTATATATCAATGTTGGTCTTTGTTTCTCACTGGATTTTAGTTGTGTTTCATATAACATAGCAATTCAATACATAAACGTTGATGTATCTCCACATTCATTTGTGGGATTTATAGTAAATTTGTAAGCACAAGCAACTGCTATTAGTATTTGAACGAGGTACTTGTAACACAGAACTAATGTTTTTTTCTTTTCTAAAACCAGAGGTCAAGATAGAAGATGCATAGGAGGATTTTCGTCAACCTTGAAATTCAGATACGAGGCCAAAATGAGAAGACAAGGCAAGAGATCGTTGAAGACGTCGCGGAGGACGTGGATTACAAATTACCTGCAAAAAAACAAACAAAGAAATAAAATTAAAACCAACAAAAAAAATTCACAAAAAAATAAAGCAGTGCATCAACTTTCTCACCTCCTCGCCCCTACAACAGAAAATAGATGACATGGCAAACAAAAAACACAACAAAAAAAAAACACAGTAAACATATGACACATATGTGACAATTGTAATAATCCCAAAACCTCTTCAAATTTTCGGGCCGGTATATCTATAAGAAAAATTCTGGCTAAATTATTTTAAAAGTTGAGCCAAACTTTAGTTTCCATTTCTCTCATATCCGGCCAAAAATATGTTTTCCCACGTCGTCAATACACCTTCAATGTAAATGGCAGAATTAGTTTGGTCGAACTAATTTCGAAAGTTCGGTCAAACTGTTTGGAAAATGAGTTTTCCGCCCCCCATTCTCACAAAAGTGTAACCCACCTTAACATTTTTACCCTATAACACCAGGTGTGATCCACGTGGATATTAATGGCCACCCACCTATTCCAATGGCTTCTCATAATTTTCCTATTTTGGAAGTTTTCTAATTTTGGCAGTTTTTGGTCGTGATTTCTAGGACCATTTTAAGGCCCTAAATGAATTTTTTGTGGAAACGAGAAATTGTGAGTATTTAAATGAGAATTAAATTCTAAAGTTATTATCCTTGGATAAACCTTTCTACAGTCTAATGTGCATGCCAAACATACATCATATTCTAAACTTATGACTGCATGAAGTTGACACTCAAACATACCCCATCGGGGTCGATAATAATTTGGCGCTTCATCTCCTAGGGTTATGGTTTTGGAAACTTAAGTTTTATAATTATTTCTCCATGATAAAAAAACATTTGAGCCTCATTATAACACAGCTCAGGAAGGCCTGTAGTTGTCACATGTCTTCTCCGAGATAAGATAGCACTGCGCGATCTAGTTTTCTTTCATTCTAAATGTAAATTGTTCCATCATTTGCTATTTATTAATTGACATTTAGTTTCATTTTATTTTTAGGTTTTTTTTTTTTAAATATTTATTTCATTTTCTTCCTTCATAAATATGGATCAGTATAATTAGAGTAGTATGCTCTTTCTCTATTTTATTGTGTAATGTCTCTGACGAGGTTGGGGTATAACGAGTTGCGACTCGAACTACTTGAGATTTTGAAAGAACATCCTTTCCAACCTCAAAATCCTCCCATGGCAGAAGAAAATAAATATGATGGATCAAGAGATCCTATCAAATTTTTTCTCGAAGAAGTCCTTGAGCGAAAAAAGGAACAAAATGATGGATAAATTTTCCCAGATCCTTTAGCAGATGCCAAAAGGCGATATGACTTCAGTCAACAACCACTTTTGAGGAATCAACCACTTCAAGGTGAAAGTTAATTTTGATATTCAAACATTCGAAGTCCAAATAAATACAGATGCTCTAGATAAATGGTTAAAATTTCTCATTGTGGCATCATTTGGGGAATAATACCATACCACGTATGTTCATATTGGAGCATATATATTGGGGAAAAAATGACATAATATATTAAGGATTGGAGGTAAAGGGTTTTTATAACGGAAAGTATAAAAATGGAGCTCAACTTTAATGAAATACTATAGAGGGGTATACAAAATGTTAATGAAAAAATGGATACCTACAATATCTTGTGAAAGTAGGGATTTTTTTAATTGGGAAGGTGTATAGGGTTGGTATTGGTAGGGGGTTAAATAATTTGTTTTTTAGAGGTATTTTCCAATATGTACTCAAATTAAGGGTATTTTTAGTATTCCATTAACTCATGTAATATTCCAAAGGTTAATTGAATCAAGCCCTCATGAATCTACTAGAAGGATATTTTTGAGTCCATAATTTTTTTGGCAGTCCCACCCACGATTATCTCCTAAAATGCATTGTAAATATATTTACAAATATGTGAAATTTAAAAATGGTACTGAGTCAAAGGGACATGGATTTCAGATATGGGGAGGAGGATTTATTGCTTGGGATGACTGAGGTTTTCTTTTCTAGAAGATATCAATTGTTGAAAAACCATTAAATGTTGGTTGGTGTTTGAATTAATGAACTGGTTCTAATTTAAATGGGTTGCAAGAGAAGGTAAAAAAGGCCAAGCAACTTGAAAAATAGTAAAAATGAAAATAGGACAAGATATCCAGTAGATATATTGCGCCTTCTAGGGAACAAGGATGAAGTAGTAAATGAGAGGCAAGAAAAGAAGAAAATGATGGTATTCGAATAAAGGCAGGAGATGAGACATAATTCCAATATAAGAGAAACCAATAATTTTGGGTTTTGGTAACTAACCAGTGCATAATAGAAGAGAATAAAAGATCAGGGGATTGGATTACAGGTTGCCTAGAGGTTGTGGATTGAGCCACTATTCTTTGGAGCCCTGTAATAGATTTAGTACCTAGAGGTTGTGGGTTGGGATGTAATATATGGAGACCTGTAATAGCTTGGGTCCCCTCGATGTTGTGGGTAGAGATAAAAATATATGGAGCCTTGGAAAACTTTGGAAGAGGTTAATCCTAAAGTTGCATCAAAGGAAGACTTAACTGAAGACCTTCCGCTATTACCTTACTATTATAGTGGATTCTAGACTTCCAAGAAGGGAGTGAATCACTTTGTTCATACTTGGGGTGAGGTAAAGAACCTCTGGAATCCTTGTGCTGAAGAAGATCACAGTAGTCAACTTGTGGGATTAAGGAAGAGGTCTTCTAGGATTCTCTGTTTTTAGTTCGTAGTTGGTGACGATTCCCTTAATAAAGTATCCCCCTCATACTTTGGAATCTAGATCACGGGTGACAACTAGAAGTAAGTGTGGCTACAAGTTTCCATGTTTTGGTGGATATTCATTGTACATGACTCAGTGTCCCTGCAAATGAAATACAAGCAACCTCCTGTACTTTATAAAATATTAATGAATTTATGTTTAATTTCAGCTAAAATGGCATTGAATCTCTGGGTAAAAAAGGGACTCTATCATTGCACGAACATGTGGTTACACCTCTTTGTAGAATTTCTACTTATAGTTATGGAAATTACACATAAACCTGTGTGCATATGGCATCTCTGAAATGAGAAATGTTGATAATCAATATTGAATGAATCCATATACTTATTTACATTATAAGGAGGTGTTGTATTAAACTATTCATTATTGTTGTTCATGACAACTAACATGAAATAAAAATTAAAGTGTCATATAGCTCGGTTATCTTAGGTTGTATCCATGTGATGAACCCTTTATCTATGCACTATGATTCAAATGGAATGATATTAACACCTAAATAAATAACATAAAAACATCATGCCATGTTAAGGCCGTAGTAGGAACCATAATAACTTGGAATGAAACTTGGAACATTTGACACATATACCCTTTTTATTAAAATTAAATAATTACATAAGAGATTTCCTGCTTAGCAGGGTCTATGCATCTGCATCGATGTTCCTTCATCGGGATATAAACCATTGAACCTATGAAAAAGGTGTCGTGTCAATGCTTAAAGGGTTATACTCCCTTAAAGTGTATGGATAGTTGAAACCCTTGTAGGCAGTCTTTGCCAGCCATGCATTATTAGTAACTTGGATGTCTTCTGCTAACATCAATGCATAGCTAGCTCGGACTTGGAAGCTTCTGCATAGTTCCATAGAGTTTCTTGCAAACCTTACATGGATTTTAACACTCTCATTGTTTGATAGGTGACGTGGAGACCTTTCAAGAGTTCACACTAAGCTAGTGGTAGGTAAGTGTTCTAGGAGCGCCTACTTCAACATGCCTAGAATTCCCTATTTGAGATCGGGGAATCCATATGGGTCAAGATCTCCTTGGAGTTGGATTCGCTCAAGCTTAGGATGTGTAGCACCATAGGGTACCATAATATACCATTGACCTCAACATCGATTACTAGCATTGATCTAGAGGTCTTTAGGACCTCTGAGACAAAGCCATGGTAGAATTAACCAGCTTATAGAAATAATGGAAAGATTGAGACTTTCTCTTATGATAGTCGTAAAGATACCCATATGAATAATTTCATAAGGACAAGCAAGGTTTCCCTCATTGAGACATCGTAGATATTGAAGGAATGTTTGATGCATCCCGGGATGGGCCAAGCCTTGAACTTATAAGATAGAACTAGATAACATTATCGTTAAGTAGGCAGAACCCTAGTTATGTTGGGTTGGAGCATATTGATTTAATTTAATACGGTTGGAAGAAGTGGTGACGTAGGCCTAGAGGTAGAAATTTGGAAGATCTACCCTGAAGGATTCTGTGGCATAGCGATGATAACGACCGTGTTGATGTGAGCTTGTATGAGCTAGATAACACACCAACACTATGACCCTACTATTTTTCAAAGGTGGAATTCCTTGTCATGTCAACCTGTAGAATTGAACTCAAATGTTTTGGGTGGATGCGAATTAAAAGTGTCGGGTAGTCGTGCTAATGGCCAAAAGGGTATCCCACTGACTAGGTGGTCTAGAAGGTTAGCTCGTAATTTTAAAGAGAGGATTCAAATGAAAGATCTATGAGGGGATGTGCATGATGACGTAAGTAATATTGTGTTGGAATAGTGTGTAACCAATTGGTAGAGACGGGGTCCCTCCATCTAGGTCAACCTGATGCTATGACCCCAGATAAATAAAGAGGTGTTGCAACAAAGATGCTAGGATGAAGGAAGCAGAGTGACATAGGAAAGAACACGATGGATGTTACATAATGGTATCAGGAAAACCAATGGGGAGAGGAGGCAATATAGTCCCACTTCATATGTAAGCTTGGTAACATGACCCTGAACGATATTTAAGATGCATGCTTAGGAACCATTCATGGAAGTAACCATATGATGTGTTATTAGACATCATCTTGGTGGTATGAGGAGATCTACAATGAAGGTTTGTGGACGATGTGGCCAATTCATGACCAATAGATTCGATCAGACTCAATGAAAAGCTCCAAGAAGGTGAACGAAGGATGATGACATTGATTGGTCCAATATTCTAACTTCCATGTAATCTAACTCTAGACTCCCATGTGGTGACCTGATGATGTGGTAGGGAACAATCCTGGCTAGGAAATATCTCACAATCTAGGTTTCATATTCAGGAAAAAAAATTATCGTCGAATTCTTCCTGAGAAGAGGAACACAATGGAAAATGTTACTCTATGTTTAGATAATTTTGGGGAAATGTTAAAAAAAATATGCCCCATTTTTGTAACCCAATTTGAAGATTGAGTATGCACAATAACCACCTCTTACTTAGGATTTTCGGTAGGGTGTGTTTTTAGAGAGTGTTATCATAGCATCCAAGTTGAACTCTTGGACTGGATGAGATTAATCACGAGCCAATGATGATTTAGGAGATATTACTAAGTAGTTGTTTAGGTTTTAAAATTTGGTCTAAAATATTGATTTTTCCTTGACAATAACCTTGTGCTAATGTGAGTTTTTTGGTTGCAGATAGATAAAAACTCGGTGAGAGTAGTATAATGGCCATAAATATGTGGTTTGTTATTTTTTTTGGGTAAGTTGAGCTATTCTATTAATTTCGAAAACATAAAGTTACATATGCTACAGGCTGGGTTGGCAAGCTGCGCTTAGCCGATCCCAGCCTTTGTTACACTGTTTCTGGGCTACCTTGGGGGAGGCAACCAGCCCAAGAAAAATTTAAAACTGAGAAATAAATTATGCGCAGTAGCGCTTAGATATCTAAGAAACACAAAGTAAACAGTAGCAAAAAAGTAATGTGGGTGAGCATGAAAAAAAACATGGGAGAATTGTGCAACTGCGTAGACTTCACTTATCATCTTCACCATCATTATTGGGGGCCTCTTCCTCAATGTAGCAAGTAGGAGTCTGTGCAGCAGCTGGCTTTGCATCTACCACTATATGCCTGGGATTTCCCACTGGTGTGCAGAGGATGGGGGAGTTTGGGTCACACCGTCAGGAATATGCATCCAGATGTGATCGAAGTCCATGATCTAGATTTCCATGTCCACATCTTCCTTCTCCGGTACTGGTAGAGGGTTAATTTTGCATTTCTGGGGGTGTGTCTGGGGAGAGATGGTAGACTTCCTCAAACTGCATCCTTTTCTCTACGCAGCATGCCCAGAGGCTTCTGCACGCTGCTCAGGATCGAGACTCTAACATGCAAAAGTGCTGGAAGATGAGCCTTCTTTCGACTGGAGACAATTTTCCTCACCACAATGTTAATGGCCAGGGAGAGCCCCTCTATTACCCTCACAAATAGTGCATTGGCAAAGTTGAGGAGCCATTGCGCACCAAGAAGGGGGGGAGTAGTTCATGAGAAAAGGTAACACACAAGGGCGAGCAACATTGGGGCTTAGGGGGAAGAAAATTTTGGGGGGCAGATGCACGGGAAGGAGTGTGGTAGCCCAAATGAAATTGCGCAACACCATGCTAAGAGTGGGACTTCGCAGCCTGTTGAAGTTAATGAGAAGCCAGAGTAAAGTTAGGGGGGAAAAGGCCAAGATAACAGACTGAGTAATGATAGGGGAAGATAGCTCATCTTTTTAAAGGGGCGGGGATGACTGCGATGAGGATAGAAATGAGTGGACTTTGTACGAATCTACGTGCTATGATTGAGAACTTGAGCAGGCTCAAGGGAATGGGTATGGCTGCAATAATGGTTAATCATGATGGAAATTAATGGCAATAGATGTGAGGTGATGCTCGGGGAATGGTGACGCAAATCCCATCCTCTCATCATCATTTCTAGTTCAGTGTGGCTCGTGCGAGTGGCTAATGGTATGTGGATCCACAGTAGATGAGGCTCTATATGGGAGATCTCCATTATCCAGGGAGAGTGGGATGTGATTGTCCAGCGTGTCAATTCTGTAACCCACATCCAGGGGGTGTTGATCCTTCCGAATTAAAGTGAGACAATCATGTCTAAGAGATTCCTCCTCAACCAGTGTAAGGGTGGAGTGATGCAGCTCACAGTTGGTTTCCACCCCTTTATTCGCCAGAAGGTCTACTATGGAGTTGGCTTTCCTACTAATGTGACCAAAAGTGATGGCTCTGTGGTTGTGAAGTAGTAGTTCCAACACCTTGAACTTGTGGGAAAGTCTCCAACTATTGAAAACTTTTGAGGAAGTTGTACCTTGGACGATTCGTGTGGTAGCCATCGTTATGATTTGCGAGTCTCCCTGCATTTCCAAAGGGAAGTAGTGAAATTTGATGGCAATTTGTATACCCTATATCAGCCCTTCTAGCTCCGCTGAGTTATTACTGTCCATTCTATGTTACCATAATATATTCTAAGAGGATCTCCTTGAGAGTTCCTAATAATGCCTTCAAAACTTGCATTACCAGGTTTTCGTTTGGACACTCCATCAAAATTTCATTTGAAGAAGCCATTAGGGGTGGAGACCATGTTTCTAGAGCAGTGGTTCTACCAACGCTTCTGGGGTTGATGTCCATGGGGTTGTTTAGAATCATTTGCCAATTTTTCGATATGTGGCAATCTAATACCATGGTGGGAAGGTCCTCCTGACTCTAGGCGTCTAAGGCTAGAGTTTTAGTGAGGTTGCTGTGGATCCTATCCCAGCGTTGAATAGGAGTGGAAGAATTTTTCTCGAAGATGTGGCTATTTCGTTCCTTCCAAATGTTCTAGATGAGGATGCTTGGAATGATCTGCCATAATCAGTTCAGGAGAGTGTTGGTGTAAGGTTGTCATGCCAGTTGCTGATGGTGTTAATTATGTTACCTCTAGCATGGTTGGAATGTCGGCATAAGACAACTATTCTTTCCTACAGGAAATTGGTAGTAGGATATTGGTCCAACAGGTTTTTGATGGTTTCCAAGTTGTCCTGACATAGAGGGCATTTGGAGGTCCCTATAAACCCCCTCTTCAAAATATTCTCCCAGGTGAGGATACGTCATTTATTGAGCAGTCACAAGAATGTGGCTATTTTAGGCCATATATTGGCCTTCCATATCTTTTTCCAGATGATGTATGTTGGTCCGGGGTTCTACTAATGAATAATATTGTAAGCTTCCTTGGTTTAGTAATTTTTGCTGGGCTTATGCCCCTAGAAAAGGATGTCAGGTTCTGTTTTTACTTTGATTTTTCTTTTTGTGCTGAAATCCTCCCAAATTTCTATGTGGCTTTAATTTTTCTAGTTATCTTTCCATCAGCTCATATGTAGCCAATGTCTGTAGCCTTGGGAGATATCGTCTGAATCCAGATGTATTGAGCCTTCTGTCTTTGTCATCCTTAGAGTGATTCACTCCATAGAGGTCTGCGGAAGATGGAGGAGAGGCTTGGCATCTGTTGCTAGGAGTCCTCCCATAATCTTGCATGGTTACCACTTCATAGCTCCCAGAAATTGTGGTTTTGGATTATCCATTTTTTATTTCTTGTTGCTTTCTAGATTTGGGATCAAACCAGATCTAAGTTATACCTTATGAGATCCTCCTTTGGCCAATAAGGCACGTACTTGTCTTCCCATAGGTTGGCCCATGGATTTTTGGGGTTGGAGAGCCATTCCCACCAGATGTTGGCTCCCATTATGGTGTTTTTGTGCTCAGGATCACGCAGTCCTAATCCTCCTTGACTTTTTGGGGTGCATACATCCTTCCAATTGGATAGACGAGTTTCCATTTTTTCCAGCAAATCTCTCAAGGAGGAATAATTGATGGCCAAGCCAGTCAGCAGATCTCCTAGGTATTTGGAGGGTAAATATGCAATGGAGAATCCAAGGATGTGGGCGATAGTGCGATGAGTTAGAGGAGGGGGGTGTGAAAGAAGAATATCTGTGATTTTTCAAGGTTATCATCTATGATGGAGGCTTCAGAGAAGGAGTCAAGGAAGAATTTGAGGGTTCGGGCTTCTTGGACTGAGGGGTAACCCATAATCAAGTTGTCATCCACAAATTGCTGGTGAGAGGAGGGAGGAAGGTTGTGGATGGGTAAACCAAGTAGGGTGCCAGTATGGATAGAGCTTTTGAGAAGGTGACCCAAGCCTTCTACCATGATGATGAAGATAAAGGGAGAGAGAGGGTCCCCTTGTGTCATGCCCCTTGAGGGGTTGAAGGTGGTAGAGGGGATGCCATTGATGAAAATGGAGTGAAAGGGAGAAGTGATGAGACTCATGATCCATCTAACCCAGGTTTGACTAAAGCCAAAGGCTAAAAGGACTCTTTTGATGTAGTCCCAACTGAGTTTGTCAAAAGCTTTGGATAAGTCTATTTTAAGAATCATGCCAGGTATTTTGTTGGTTTTGAGGCAGTGAATGACTTCATAGGTTAGGATGATGTCATCAAGAATCTACCTTCCTTGCATGTAACGTGTTTGCTCCACGGAGATGGTGAGGGGGAGGAGATTCTTCATCCTGTTAGCTATAACTTTGGAGATAATTTTGTAAATGACATTGAAGAGAGCTATAGGTCTGTACTTACTTGGTGAGGTTGCTTTATCTTCTTTTGGAATCAAGGTGATGAAGGTGGCATTTAGCATAGGTAGAAGCTAGTGGGTGGAACATGATTCCTTTACAACGTCCTAAACTTTGTTTTGGATGGTCTACCAGAAGAAATGGAAGAAGTTGGTGGTAAATCCATCGGGCCCTAGACCTTTCCCTGCCTTCAACAAGAATACTTCTTGTTCCACCTCAGCTAAAGAGGTAGCTACGAGAAACATCCTATTATGATCCTCTCTTATGAGCTTGGGGATATGTTGAGTTATTTCCCGAATGGCTTCACGCCTTTGGTAGTTGGGTTCCTGGAGGATGTCACTGAAATGGTTGCGTAACTCCTTAGTGATTTCCGCTTGCATTTCCAGCCTTTCCCCCATTTGGTTCTTGAGGACTGTAATTATGTTGTGCATCCTGTGCTGAATCGTGGAGTGGTGGAAGAATTTGGTATTTCTTTCTCCCTCTTTGAGCTAGTTGATTCTTAATTTTTGTCTCTAGAGGGCTTCTTCTTGGTTCCTTCTTTCTTCCAGCTGAGTAGTTAGGGATTGCTCCTGATGATCTGACTCAGCTGAGCACCCCTCTTGGATAATGTTCTGTTGCAATTTATTCATTTTTTCCTCTAGATATTTATGTTCTATGAATATGTTGCCAAAGATTGTTTTGCTCCGGACTTTCAGTTGGCCTTTGAGTAGTTTTAGTTTTGTCTAGAACTGGAACATTTTTGTTCCTTTAGTAGGCGCTAATGAGGACCACCATTTGGAAACCATTTCCTTGAATTCGGGGTGCCTGAACCAGCAATGTTCAAAGAGAAAATGTTTAGGAGCATGCTTACCTGGTTGGAGCCATTGAAGTTGTATCAAACAATGATCAGAACCTGCCGTCAGGATCATGGTGGCATGTATGTTACCTCTGAGACAAATGAGATCTTCGGTGATGAGGAATCTATCCAGTCTTGAGGCTATCTGGTGGGTGCCTCCTCTTTTGTTATTCCATGTGAAGATTCCATTGGAAGTATGTATATCTATGAGATTATTGCTTTGGATGAATTTTTTGAATCCATTACTATCCAATTCCAGATGCATCCTTCCGCCCTTATTTTCCTGGAGATTGGTTATCAGGTTGAACTCTCCTCTCAAAAGTGAGAGAGGGAGGAATCGTAGTTTTTTTATTTCCTCTAGGTTGTTCAAGAGTACCAATTTTTGTTGAGCAGTTTTAGGAGAGTAGACATTTGTGAGTAGGCTACGGATGTCTGTACCAATCAGGTGGAAGTTTTCTTGAATGAAGTGTCTGTTAGCATGAAAGTTCCCCATGGAGATGATTTGGGGGTTCCAGATGATTGTCAGTCCTCCAAACTCCCTGTTTGCATCAACCGCTACTATATTACTACATTTCCAGATATTTTTGAAGATGGCTTCTAGAGTAGAGTTGCAACATTTGGTTTCTTACATGTAGAATATTGGTGGATGTTCCTTAGTAATCATTTTCTTTATGATCATGTGTTTTCTGGGGATTTTGAGCCCTCTAATGTTCCAAGACATGAGACTCATGGGATATGATTGGAGGTGAGGGAGTATAATCTAGTCAAATTGGAGAAACGCCCAGAATCCACCATTTCTTTCTCAATTTATATGGTTCTTTGCAGGGTTGTTTTCCTACCCCTTTTGCGGGACTCCTTCGTGAAGTATTTTTTGTTGATGAGTGTCCCCCTTGGATACCCAAGGAGGGGAGTTGCTGTGCTCTAGCTAGGATTTCCTCCATTTTTTGAAGTTTTTGCTCCGAGATTGATATGTAGTCCTTCTTGTGGCAAGCTTCCTCAAGCTCGATGAGATCTAGGCCTTCCATATCTATGCTTTATGTTTCTTCCTCCATCACTTCTGGGATCGATTTTATTATCTGCTCTTTTCCATTTGTCATGTTTTTGTTCCCTACGTCATTTGCAGTAGGGGGTTTCAAGAAGGTCTGAAGGGGGAGCTTGTCCTGTTGAGCTTTAGAGGTCTGGGCCTGCATCATGGAGGTTCTCCGAACTTCGATGACTAGTTCGAGTTCTTTTTCATTTAGCTGATTTAGGGCTGCGAAGTTGTTGCCAATCGTAGGTCCTTTTTTATTTTACTAAGGGGTAGCTCTCTTGTTGTGTCATTTTTTACTTGCTACCTTCATGAATCCTTCTACCTCCTGTTCACTGGATTCATTTTCAGCATTAGCTTTCCTATTTAGGGGACAGTCTCTGAAGAGATACCCATATTGGTGACACTTTCTGCATCTAAAAGGAATGTGTTCATAATCTACAGTTTGCGTCCATTCAAAATATTCATGCATTAGACTTACCTCGCCTGGTAGCGATTTGGCTAGGTTCATGTAGACAAAAATGCTAGCATAAGCTGTGTAGCGATTGATATTGGTCTCGTCTGAAACCTTGACGAACTCTACTAAGGCGTTGCCAATGTCTCTAAGGGTCAGCTCATCCCAATAGTCTTGTGGGAGAGAGTAGAGCTAGATCCAGACCAGTCCCCAAGTGATATCCTATTTATCTGGGTTGAAATGATCAGTCTAGGGTCTGAGGTATATAGTGTAGTGTTGAAGAAATAGGGAACCCCATCCATTATTCTATCTTTGCCTTTAGAATAGGTGAAGATTATATTGAAGGAGCCTTTAGCACACAAATGTAGGTCAATATGGCGTTTTGGTTTCCATTTCGAGGCTATCCATCCTCTTAGCACTTTTTCCATGGGCCAGAAACCCATCAACTTGCTTATCAGTGTGTGATCTTTCATGAATTGGATTCTACCATTAATGCGGTGCACTTGGAGTTCTATCATTTTATTCTTGGAGTTCTTTGGTATGCATGTTGCTGATTTAGTGTTCACTACTACAGCTACTTTTGTGTTTGTCGTCTACGATGTGGGTGTCGCCCTTGCAGTTTCTTGAGACGAGCCATAGTTGCGATGATTGATGGTATCAGCCCCTATCGTCACCTCTATGGGAGGTTGGCCTGTGGGGGAGGAATCAGTCGTCCCCCCACTGGAGTTGCTCATCGGTGAGCCTGTAGCTGTCTAGGTGATAAGTCACGGTTGATCATTCTGGGGGTAAAGGTCTGCCTAGGGTAGCCAATTCCAGAACCAACAAACCCTAGTTCATGGACAACGACCTGGTGCAGAACTCCACTAGGGTTTTTTTCGTGACCACCTTGTACTTGATCGCCAAATATGTGGTTTATTATTAATTATGAACTCATGTTAGGATTCCAGGGTTGAATGATTGATGCATGTTATTTGTAAATATGCTGACACACTAACATGGTCTTTTTGTCGAAGACAATATCTCCAAGGAAGACCCATGAATGAAATATTCATGATTTTGA
Source organism: Pinus albicaulis (assembly GCA_034641835.2). Taxonomy (NCBI): domain Eukaryota; kingdom Viridiplantae; phylum Streptophyta; class Pinopsida; order Pinales; family Pinaceae; genus Pinus; species Pinus albicaulis. The sequence continues at coordinate 1,081,952,414 of CM076577.1, read as the reverse complement.
TTATGAGTTTATTCATCACGAAATGTCTAACAATGTCTGTGGTTGACAACACATCACTAGCATCATAAAAACAGAGTAAATACAACAACAAGTAACACAATGGATGAGTATAGTTCTGGTCAATCATAAAATGGAAGTGACTCAGTTAGAGCTAATGAGGAAAAGAGATTCATTGACCAAGGGGGAGGAAATCAATCCCAAGACTAGATGGACACCTTTAGAATACTAAGCGTTGAGGTGAGAATCTTTAAGGCCGATAAAGAGGGACTATTAAGAGCCCAATAAAGGAAATCAGAGATCAATGGAGTCATTCGGCATAGTCTCTTAGATCAACAGAGGCACAGGAAATATGAGATGAAGGCCATTCATAAAGATAGGAAAATCCTTCATGAATAAAAATAAAATTCTAATGGAGTAGATGGTGGTGGGTCAAGAAAAAGGCATAGAAAAGGAATTCAGTACAATGTTCCAGGACATGTATCTTTGATCACTATAAGGGGAGGAGCTAACACACAAGTGCATCATTCTAACAAACCATCTAGTTCTAATGCCTGAACACATCAACATTCTCACCATTAGCAACATCATTATTCAATAAGAAAAGGAAAGGATCACCTTCTTGATAACTTTAAGAAATCCAATCCACCCACATTTGATGGAGATATTAAGAAAGAAGAGGACGTAAAATCTTGGCTATCGGGAATGAAGAAGTTTTTCAGAATAGATGGTTATTTTGACAATATGAAAGCTACATTCGCCAACTATAGCATGAAGGTAAAATCAACTATATGGTGGGAATATTTCAAGAATGTTGGAAGTTTTGTTGAGAAAGAATTAACCTGGGATGAGTTTGAAAAAAACTTCAGAGAGAAATACTTGTCTATACATTATTATGATGGTAAGGCCAAAGAGATTTACGAACTCAAAATATGTCAATTAACCAATAATGAGTATGCCATCAATTTTTTAGAACTATTGTGGTATGTGTCGTATCTCAAGGATGGAAAAGCCAAAATTCACATATTCGTCAGTGGATTGCCTATGGAATTCCATGATAAAGTTGAGTTTTTGGAATCCCAAACCCTAAAATATGCTATCAAGGAGCTATGACATTTCTATGAGAAAGAAAAATGTAGGCATGAATTTATAATTAATTGGCATGACAAAAGCAGTGTTGGACATAAGAATAATTATCCTAAGAAATTTTTTTAAAGGAGATAAGGTAAACATCCATCTCATACAAGACTGTCTTAGCATAAATCCAATGTTTCTATTAAGAAAAATGGGCAACATCAAAAGTTAACACTGCCTTAGTTGAGGGCTAAGAGCCGCTCAAATGCTAGACTTATGGCCATAACTACAGAAGAGGAGACTTTCCACATTAGTAGAATGTCGGACCAGATATTTACAGTGCTTAGGAGGCTTGCACAATGGTTGATGTAGCTTAGAGTATGGCAATAATTTATTTTGTAGTAGACAACCACCAAGAATATCACCAGGCATCCATCATTTATATGGAAGGTAAGATGCAAGAGAAAATTATTTCCATTTTAAATTATCAAGGCTCTTTATATCTATGACAACCTAGAACATGTTGAGAAATTATTATTCTATGAAATTGTTTTACAAAGCACAATTAGAGTTGTATGATAAAGTTTGACAATTTATATTTTCCCCACAAAAAAAATCTTGTAATTCAATTATGTAGTAACTTCAGTAGGAATTGTTCGAATAATATTTAAATTATGTGCATATAAAACTAAATAGATGTCGCATTCATATAGAAATGAATTACAAATAATTTAGCACAATGCAAAATTACACAGTGTTGATCAATTTGACATGGCACTTAACATGATGCTAGACACTTTCCTAGGCAAGGACTAATAATGCGAAAATTGTGAGTGAATTTCTAGGGTTACTTTTGGCCTAACTATTCAATCGTTCACCATCTCATAACTTGTAGATGTTTTGAAAAAGAAACAAAGAAACAATATCTAATAATCCTTCTTTCTTTTTTTTTCTAAAAATTATCATAAGTTGTCAAACAAATTTCAAAAATAATAAAGAAAGTAAGAATTCAAGTAGAATGGAGAAGAAATACGTTCTAATTATATGAAAATTTTATTGTAAAATTGAGGATTCCAATAAATGATAAAATTAGAAGTATCGCTTAGAATCAAAAGTAGAATATAAATGACATAAGAATGTCTCCTTTATTCGATTTATAGACTTATATATAAACTAGTTAAAAATTTGAAACATAAAAAATAAATTATGCATGTAAAAATCTATACTTTGTTATTGTAAATTTATTTCGATAGTGTTATGTTATTGACAAATCAAAAACATACTTGTGATAAAATATAATCATTTCATAGCATAGTGACATTGTCATATTAGATTATATCATTGTTATTATTAAAATTCTGGTGTAAAAAAATAAATAGCCATGAACAAAAATGTCTTCTATTGTAAAAAAAAATGCAATAATTTATTTATATATAGTAATATTAAAATAAATTATAAAATAGATTTACTTAAAATTTAATATACATATATACTATACTATATAGTTTTAGAATATAAGAATTATAGAGAATGTTATTAAATATAAAATTTATTAAATTATAGTTATTATTTTTTTTTATATGTAATTTAAAATTTATCTTTACTTTGTGTATGCCATTCTAAATTCTCTTATTTTCTTTTCACATAATATTATAGTTTAGATTTAAATTGATGCAAGACGTTGAAAATCTAGATTATGATATTTAGATAATATTAATTCATATTTTATAAATTAAAATTTTTTAATATATTTAATTTGAAATAATATAAATAATTTTGAGATTATCTCATTTAAAGTAATAAACTCTAATTGAGTGTATTATATTTAAATTGATGCAAGTCGTTGGAAATCTAGATTATGATATTTAGATAGTATTAGTCTATATTTTATAAATTAAATTTTTTAATATATTTAATTTTCAATAATATATAAATAGTTTTGAGATTATCTCATTTAAAATAATAAATTTTAATTGGGTGTATTGTAAGAGTATTTTTTATTTTAGAAATATTTTTTTAAATTTATGAATTATCAAAACATATAAACAAAAATAATAAATTTGTAAGAGCATGAATTGAATGTTTATATGTACATAAACTTGAAATCCACATTAGCATTGACATTTATGAGACGTTTTAACTCATGGAAATAAATCTGTGGTTTTCTATGTTAACGGTGGCTCCCAAGAGTGCATCTTTACTATCTATACATACAATATTTGTAGAAATATTTTTGTCTATATTTAATTAAAGAAGTACTACCCTGGCGCGCTAAATCTAACGCTTTTAATGAGGGATGATCTTTCTTGTTGTAACGTTAAATTATAAGATTGTGATTCGATTGTTGATTTGGGCACCTGGCACGGAATTCTCTTGTGTCGAGGCACATACTTCATTCCATGCGGTGTATCAGTACACGAAATTTATCGTCTGTGACAGTTGTAGCTATGCCTTGAGTCCTTCGGCATTTTGCGAGGGAAAAAGGTTCAGTCTGGATTATTCGGCTAGCTCACCTATTTTGGCAACTGGAGTTCTCCCATGGCGCGCTAGGAGGATTCTGCTCCTCGATGGCTTCTCCTTCACTGAACTCTGTTTTAAAGAGGTATGCAGCATTCGCCCTATAAACTTCTATTTCCACCACATGTTGTTTTCAGGAGTTACGTCGAATTGTTCATGTTTTTCCCTCTGTGTTTCATTCAGGTCCTTGAAAGTCACACAATGTTATGTTTTTATATTCCTTTTTATACAGTGCACCAAGGCTGTTATTCCATAATTGCAGTTATGCCTTTTGACCACTATGGCGACGATATGAAAGGTACCTGCCCTTCATTCGTCCCTATTTAGTTTGTGGAAAAATTATGATTCCCAGTTCTTTGCAGGTTTTCCCTTCACCAGTATCTAACTTCCCTTTGTCGCCTACCAGGGTTATCAAGGTGCAGACTTTCAGGTAAGCTTCTCAAGTGCTGCCCGATGAGGTTTAGGGTTTTGAATAACATTATGGGTCTTTGTTAACTTCCTCACATTTTAACAGGGTTTCCATTTCTTTTTTGTCTCACAGGTGAGTGGGTTTTCTTTTGAAACCTCCCTTCAGCCTTACTTCATCACTTTAGCTGCGGCTAAAATCCAATTCTCCTGCCACAGGTACCTTGAAATGTAACGAGGGTTCTATAGCAGTTCCGACATGGGTTTTAAATTTTCTTTGGAATGAAACTAGGTTTTTACTTATTACCCGGTTTAGGGTTTAGACTCGCTTAATGCAAATTTTCTTGTAATATTATAGTGCTCTGATACAATAACTTTTGTAATCCCTTGGCTAATATTCTCAGCGCTTGTAAGCGTTTTCTAATATGGACATTTCTTCTAAAGTCAGGGTCCGAACGCCAATTCAGCCTCTGTTTCTCTTTTATATGAATTCCTGAAAGTCTTGTTACATGTTTACCTGTGCTCTTGTTTTAGTTCCGCCTTATTTTATGTTTATTTAGTTCGTAGATTTGTTGCCATGAATTTTCTCTGTCAAGTAATAGCACTCCCAGCGAGGATTTATGGATGTTTAAACTTATTGTTTACTGCTATGTCAAGCGATAATTTCCAAAATGTTGTAAGGAATTTTATGAGTAGGGTTTCTTCTGTTTTTGTAAGAATTACTACAGCGTTTAAAATATTTCCCTTCAACGCAATTTACCAGAGGAGGGTTATAGATTTCCTTGTTAATTGTTTGTTTATCTGTTTAATCGGTATTGGCTGCGTGCTGAAAGGTAGTCGTCACTAGTCAGCCTACTGTTTAATATTTACTCTACGTAGTTTTCCACTTAAGGTGACTGGTCCACCGATTAAAGACCGTGTATAGTTACTTCTCTTCTAAGTTTTCCTGAGGCGAGGGCTTGGTAGGGTTTTAGCCCCAACCCAGCACCTCAAGCCTTGGGCATTGTATTTCTTTTCGAGTGCACACAAACTATTACTCCCTTTTAATTGATTACATAGTAATTTCTAAACTTGTTCCAACAATGAGTTCTAGTTTTATGTTTTACATAGGAAGCTATATATTTCCTGTAGAAGCTTAAAGAACTTCTAGATATATGCATATTTTAACAGAAATAAATTCTTGCAGGGTTTGTTTATTTCTTTTCTTTCTTTCTTTTCTTGTTCTTATATCACATCAGAGGAATAATAGTAATAAAATCAAGACCTCCTGTTTCTCTAAATCCAGGCACCTACTCTGCTAATGCACAATTATACATTCTTTTAATCAGAGGAAACTTAACAGATTCTAACAGGACTGCATTTGTCACATCCTTCAGAAAGACAATATATAAATGTAGCCAACCAGTCTTTTTTTTTTAAATAACCCACATACCACATTTTAACTTGTAACCTACTTAAACTCAAGTTCTGCATACTTATCTGGAACAGAAAATCTGTTTCCTCAAGTTGTGGTCCTCCCAACCATCCAAGTGAGGCAATTACGTCCTCCACTTGCCCCTTAGCTTCAGAATCCATGTTAGTGCCACATGATTAATAGTGGAATGTACTTTGTTGTGACCTCTAGAAACCTTTCCAGTCACACACAGATATTCTGGCCTTTTCAAGGGTTACAGAAAGATACTTTCAACTGGTACCTCCAACTCTAGAAAATACTTCCCCTTTCTTGCCCAAGTTTTCAGAACCCCCTCTCCTCTTCTGGATTCCAACTTTATCCACTGAGAAGAGGGTAATTGTTTTTCCAACTGTCTCCAACCACCACCTATTCTGAGAAACTATCACCAATAGCTTAAGACATTTTGTTTTCATTCATTGGTTTTTCCTATTAATTTCATAACAAAAAATAAAATAGTAATTTGTTTCAAAAACATAACAATAAAGTCTTTCTTGTCAGGAAATAAAATAAACAAATTGTTTTTAACTAGTTAATGCTAGTTAGTTCTTAATAAGGTTGTCACATCTTCCCCCTGGAAGTAACACCGTCCTCGGTGTTTTCAGCCCATCTCAGCAAAGAGTTCCGGGTAGGCTTCCTGCATAAACTTTTCATCCTCCCAAGTAGCTTCATCCGGTCCAAAGTGCTTCCACTACACTTTCACCTGGGTAACTACTCTTTTACGGAGTTCAATTTCCCTACGATCAAGTATGCGTAGCGGCTCTACCAGAAATTATCTGTCTGGTTCTACCTGAAAAGGAAAACAATAGGATTACCAATCAGTACATTTAAATTTATTCAAACTTCCATTCAGGATTTGTTTCTACTCTTTCTTCCTACCTGAATATTCTGCCAATGAATTACATGTTTTTTCATCATGCACATATCACTTTAACAAGGATACATGGAACACATTGTGTACTTTGATATGACTAGGCAAGGCCAGTCTATAGGCTACTGGTCCCACCCTTTCCAAAATTTGGAAGGGTCCACATTAACGGGGAGCTAATTTGGCGCAAGAAGTCCACCTTAAGGTACTTCTTTTAGGCTTAATTCTTACATATACGTGGTCTCCTATCCTAAATTCACGGTAGGATCTTTTATTGTCTGCAAAGACCTTTTTTCGGTCTTGCGCAACCTTCAAATTCTGCCTTATTCTTTTTACTTCAGCTTCCAGTTCAGTCAACATTTCTGGTCCCAACATTAATTTTGTCTCAGGACTGCTCCAGTTTATCGGTGTACGACACTGCCGACCATACAACGCTTCAAAGGGACTCATTTTTAGAGATTCCTGATATCCATTGTTGTATGAAAACTCCACAAGGTGCAGGTAATCCTCCCACTTGGCTGGCTGCTACATTACATACATGCGCAACATGTCTTCCAAAACTTGGTTTACCCGCTCTGTCTGCCCATCAGTTTGAGGGTGATAGGTAGTACTAAAGTGTATCTGTGTTCGTAGACCTGAAAGCAAAGTTTTCCAAAATGCGGATGTAAACTTAACATCCCGGTCTGAAATCACAGTCTTAAGTATACCATGCAACCTAAATATTTTCTTCACGAATATGTCTGCAATCTGTACTGTTTTGTAGGTAGATTGTACAGGTATGAAATGGGCAGATTTACTTAATCTGTCCACCACTACCATAATTGAATCATTCCGTTTCCTTGTGCGAGGTAAACCCATGATGAAATCTAAAGAGATCACCTCCCATTTCCATTTAGGAATGGTTATGGGCTGCAGTAGCCCTGCAGGGTGCTGATGCTCCACTTTAACCTGTTGACATTCCAAACATTTTCTTAGATATTTTGCAATGTCCTTACGCATACCTGGCCAGTAATATATATTTCTTATTGCCGTGAGCATCTTTTGATAGCCTGGATGGCCAGCATAATTTCTGCGGTTGTATTCATTCAGGATTAACTCCTTAAGACTTGCGCGATTAGGAACATAGATTCTTCCACAAAAAGTTAACATATGCTCTTCGTTGTTTCCATACTCCGATGGATTTCCATGCTCCCTATCATTTTCCATTTGCTTCCACAAGAATCTATATTCAAGATCCTTCCGCGCTTCTTCCTTTAATTGCTCTGACAGTTGGCTTTCTGGTTGACTATAGTACATTATATATATTCCATGCAATTTTCTGCTCAATGCATCTGCAACTCGATTTTATTTTCCCTTAACATGTTGTATATCCATGTCAAATTCACTCAAAAATGCATTCCACCTTGCTTTCCTCGAGTTTAAATCTTCTTGCTTAAAATAGTTAGTCAAGCTGCTATGGTTTGTTTTAAGTACAAATCTTTTTCCCAGCAGATAATGCCTCCATACTCAGAGGGCATGCACTACTGCTGTGAGTTCCAAGTCATAAGCAGAGTATTTTTGTTCTCTCTCAACTTTCTGGACTCATAGGCTATCACTTTTCCTTCTTGTGTTAATACTGCACCAACTCCTTCCTTGCTGGCATCATTACACACCATATAGTCTTTGTTGGGGTCAGCTACCTTCAGTACTGGTGTTGTGGTTAGGAGTTGTTTCAGCTTTTCAAAGCTGATCTGACATTCATTTGTCCATTTGAAAGGTTTTCCTTTCTTTTGCAAGGATGTAATAGGATAGGCGATTTTAGAAAACCCTTCAATAAATCTTCTATAATATCTAGCTAGACCCATAAATGATCTAATGTCTACCACATTTTGAGGTAATCGCCATTCCAATATGGTTTCGATCTTTTCGGGATCAAAAACTATTCCTTCCGCTGACACAACGTGTCCCAAGTATTGGATTTCTGATTTAAAGAAATCGCACTTGCTAAACTTAGCATAAAGGCGATGCTTCCTCAGTATTTCCAAAACTATTCTCAGATGTTCCTTATGTTCCTCCTCACTTTTTGAGTATATCAACATGTCATCTATGAAGATCAATACAAATTTGTCTAAAAACTAATGAAAGATGCCATTCATCAACCTCATAAAGGTTGTTGGCGCGTTTGTCAGTCCAAAGGGTAGTACCACCAACTCATAATGCCCATATCTAGTGTGGAACGCTGTTTTGCAAACATCCTCATCCTTGATTCGTATCTGATGATATCCACACCTCAAATATATTTTAGAGAACACTTTAGCACCTCTCACTTGATCGAATAGATCATCGATTCTGGGTAAAGGGTATTTATTCTTAACTTTCAGCTTGTTGAGCTGCCGATAGTCCATACACATGCGTAAGGTTCCCTCCTTCTTTCTAACAAAAAGAACTATTGCTCCCCAAGGAGACACGCTTGGGAGAATATATCCCTTATCTAACAGTTCTTGTAGCTGTATCTTCAACTCAGTTAATTTTGGTATACTCATTCTATAAGGAGCTCTTGACACCGGAGTGGCTCCGGGTAGCAATTCAATGGTTAAGTCGATATTCCTTTTGGGTGGCAAACTGGGGATGTTTTCTGGAAAAACATCTAAGAATTCCTGTACTACAGGAATATCCTCCATATTTGCAGCCTTTCCCTTGGATTCTGCATATCCTACTTGAATTGTGTATAACTGACATCCCTTTCTGATACACTTTCCCATCTGAGATGCTGTTAGGGGCATAATTGTACAGGCTTTTTAATTCCTTTAATTTCCTTATGCGCTCCATCTTGCGTTCTCTAATAAATTGTCTTTGCTTTGCAATCCACTAGGGTCCAGTGTTTCTCCAGCCAGTCCATTCCCAATAACACATCATACGACCCCAATGGTAGAACATTTAAGTCTACTTGCAGCTACTGTTCTGCCACCTCTAGTATGCAGTTAGCAATTTTCGCAGTTACCTTGCATTTTTCCCTGGTAGCTAATTGAACTAACTAGGAGTTTTTAAATTTCTGTTCTTTTAATTTGCACAACTCCACTAGTTTAGGACTTACATAACTTAAACTTGCTCCGGGATCTATTAAAATCGAAACAAGTTTAGTTAGTATAGTACCTTCCAATTCAATCATTGTGGGCTGAAAGTCAGCCTATCGGTCCTCCAAGGCTGCATTTATACGCGGTATGTTACGCGCCATGTCCCCTACCGTTGATGCCTCCTGTAAATTTGCCACAGTTTCACTTTTATTCCGTTGTGGACATTTTTTGTAGTAATGAGCTTCCCCATAGCCCTAACACTATAAGGGAGGTTTAGAATTCTGCCCCTGCTCTAGTTTGCTTGATGCTTCTGTGGATTTTTCCTCAGCTGGCCACTTGGTCCTTTCATGGTTTTTACCAAACTGCTTGCTAATGGAGTTCCGTACTGACCCTTTAAAGTTGCTGCTTTTGTTGTTTTTGAAAGTAGAGGAATTCTTTTGATTTTTCTTTGGATGCCATCCTTTCCCACCTTCCCCCTTCGCCTTATATTGCTGATAGCACATGCATGCTTTACGGATAGCTTCATCCATAGTTTGGGGGTTAACAAACTCTATTCGCTCTCTCATGGGAGAAGGAAAACTGCCCAAGAACCTCTACACCTTAGCTTTTTATTCTCGTAGATAAGGTACATAACGTAACTGGGAGGTAAATTTTGTGACATATTCATCCATGGTCATTTGGCCCAGCGGAAGATCATGGAATTCCTTGGCCTTGTCATCATAAAATCTTTCTGTTAGGTATTTATCCTTGAAGTACTGCTAAAATAGTTCCCATGTAATATCTCGTTCATCAATGCTGCGAACATTCTTCACCTCTTCCCACCACGGGGTGGCTTTCTCTCGCAACTGGTATATAGCTAATTTGGCCTTCAGATTGTTGCTATACTCATATACCTGAAAATATTTATTTATATTGATTAACCAGGATTCAACTGCATCTTCTGCCTCTCCATCAAACATTGGTGGCTTAATTTTACGAAATTCCCCCTACAGCTCCACTTTCTGCCTCTTGAGATCTTGCTGGTCGGACAGGTTACCCGACTCTGCCTCATTATAATTCATGTTTTTTCTCTTTTGGGAGGGGCTCCTCTCAGTCTTACCAGTAGTATTATTCCTGGTTTTCTGCTCATCCTGTTTTGTTGATAATTCTTTTTCAGCACTAGGGTGTTCCATTTCCTGATTTTGTTTGTCAGACAAACTTTTCAGGATCTTTTATTGGTCGTGTAACAGCCTCTCATTATCCCTCCGGACCCTTATCATTTCTTCTTGTAGTTTCTATACTGTATTTAGTAGAAATGCAATTTGATGCTGCTGCTCTTCCAACATTCGACTCGTCTTTTGGTGTTGTTCCACAGTTAATTGATCCCACATTTCTGGATTCATAACTGTTGGGCCTTGAGTCTCCTCCGGTTGTGGTTGAGATGCTGTACCTTCTCTCATTTCTCTCACTTCCTCTCAGTGCACTATAACATACACAGCTCCATAGTTAGCAGACCCATAGGATGCCAGTGTAGCAACTGGCTCTGATACCACTTGTCAGTGTCACTAACCAACAAAATTTACACACATAATTTTTTTTTACTTCTCAAACTTAATTCTATCACACAGCCAACATGGATCCAAGCATTTACATCTATATATATATATATAACGAGCATGAATTGAATTTTTATATGTACATAAACTTGAAATCCACATTAGCGTTGACATTTATGAGACGTTTTAACTCATGGAAATAAATCTGTGGTTTTCTATGTTAACGGTGGCTCCCAAGAGTGCACCTTAACTATCTATACATACAATATTTGTAGCAATATTTTCATCTATATTTAATTAAAGAAGTACTACCCTGACGCGCTCAATCTAACACTTTTAATGAGGGATGATCCTTCTTGTTTTAACGTTAAATTATAAGATTGTGATTTGATTGTTGATCTGGGCACCTGGCACGGAATTCTCTTATGTCGAGGCACATACATCATTCCATGCAGTGTATCATTACATGGCATTTATCATCCGTGACAGCTGTAGCTATGCCTCGAGTCCTTCGGCATTTTGCGAGGGAAAAAGGTTTAGTCTGGAGTATTCAGCTAGCTCACCTGTTTTGGCAACTGGAGTTCTCCCGTGGCGCGCTAGGACGATTCTGCTCCTCGATGGCTTCTTCGTCATTGAATTATGTTTTAAAGAGGTATGCAGCATTCGCCTTATAAACTTCTATTTCCACCACATCTTGGTTTCAGGAGTTACGTCGAATTGTTCATGTTTTTCCCTCTGTGTTTTATTCAGGTCCTTGAAAGTCACACAGTGTTATGTTTTTATATTCCTTTTTATACAGTGCGCCAAGGTTGTTATTCTGGAATCGCGGTTATGCCTTTTGACCACTATGGAGACGATATGAAAGGTACCTGCCCTTCATTTGTCCCTATTTAGTTTGTGGAAAAATTATGATTCCCAGTTCTTTGCAGGTTTTCCCTTCACCAGTATCTAACTTCCCTTTGTCTCTTACCAGGGTTATCAAGGTGCAGACTTTCAGGTAAGCTTCTCAAGTGCTGCCTGATGAGGTTTAGGGTTTTGAATAACATTATGGGTCTTTGTTAACTTCCTCATGTTTTAACAATGTTTTCGTTTCTTTTGTGTCTCGTAGGTGAGTGGGTTTTCTTTTGAACCCTCCCTTCAGCCTTACTTCATCACTTTAGCTGCGACCGAAATCCACTTCTCCTGCCACAGGTACCTTGAAATGTAACGAGGGTTCTGTAGCAGTTCCGACATGGGTTTTAAGTTTTCTTTGGAATGAAACTGGGTTTTTACTTATTACCTGGTTTAGGGTTTAGACTCGCTTAATGAAAATTTTCTTGTAATATTACAATGCTCTGATACAATAACTTTTGTAATCCCCTGGCTAATATTCTCAGTGCTTGTAAGCATTTTCTAATATGGACATTTCTTCTACAGCCAAGGTCTGAACGCCAATTCGACCTCTGTTTCTCTTTTATAGGAATGGCTGAAAGTCTTGTTACATGTTTACCTATGCTCTTGTTTTAGTTCCACCTTATTTTATGTTTATTCAGTTCGTAGAGTTGTTGCCATGAATTTTCTCTGTCAAGTAATAGCACTCCCAATGAGGATCTATGGATGTTTAAACTTATTGTTTACTGCTATGTCAAACGATAATTTCCAAAATGTTGTAAGGAATTTTATAAGTAGCGTTTCTTCTATTTTTGCAAGAATTACTACAACATTTAAAATCTTTCCTTTCAACGCAATTTACCAGAGGAGGGTTCTAGATTTCCTTGTTAATTGTTTGTTTATCTGTTTAATCGGTATCAACTACATGCTGAAAGGTAGTCGTAACTAGTCGGCCTACTGTTTAATCTTTACTCTGCGTATTTTTCCACTTAAGGTGACCATTCCACCGATTAAACACTGCGTATAGTTAATTCTCTTCTAATTTTTCCTAAGGCGAGGGCTTGGTAGGGTTTCGGCCCCAACCTAGCACCTCAAGCCTCGGGCCTTGTATTTCTTTCCGAGTGCACACATACTATTACTCCCTTTTAATTGATTACAGAGTAATTTCTAAACTTGTTCCAACGATGAGTTCCATTTTTCTGTTTTACATACGAAGCTATATATTTCCTGTAGAAGCTTAAAGGACTTCTAGATATGTGCATATTTTAACAGAAAGAAATTCTTGCAGGGTTTGTTTATTTCTTTTCTTTCTTTCTTTTCCTGTTCTTATATCACATCAGAGGAATAATAGTAATAAAATCAAGACCTCCTGTTTCTCTAAATCCAGGCACCTACTCTGCTAATGCACAATTATACATTCTTTTACTCTGAGGAAACTTAACAGATTCTAACAGGACTACATTTGTCACATCCTTCAGAAAGACAATATATAAATGTAGCTAACCAGTCTTTTTTTTTTAAATAACCCACATACCACATTTTTAACCTGTAACCTACTTAAACTCAAGTTCTGCATACTTATATGGAACAGAAAATTTGTTTCCTCAAGTTGTGGTCCTCCCAACCATCCAAGTGAGGCAATTACGTCCTCCACTTACCCCCTAGCTTCAGAATCTAGGTCGGTGCCACGGGATTAATAGTGGAATGTACTCTGTTGTGACCTCTGGAAACCTTTCCAGTCACACACAGATATTCTGGCCTTTTCAAGGGTTGCAGAAAGATACCTTCAACTGGTACCTCCAGCTCTAGAAAATACTTTCCCCTTTCTTGCCCAAGTTCTCAAAACCCCCTCTCCTCTTCTGGATTCCAACTTTATCCACTAAGAAGAGGGTAACTGTTTTTCCAACTGTCCCCAACCACAACCTATTTTGAGAAACTATCACCAACAGCTTAAGAGATTTTGTTTTCATTCATTGGTTTTTCCTATTAATTTCATAACAAAAAATAAAATAGTAATTTGTCTCAAAAACATAACAATAATGTCTTTCTTGTCTAGAAATAAAATAAACAAATTGTTTTTAACTAGTTAATGTTAGTTAATTCTTAATGAGGTTGTCACATGGAAAATGTAATTTTAGGTTTTGAAACAATAAATAAATAATTACAAGCTTAGACACAAGCCTCAAGCCAAAAGGCATGAGATTTTATCAAAAAATATGAAAAGTTGGACTAGTTCAACAAAATATGTAGTTTTGTATATCAAACTATAGTTTTATCTCATCCTTATTTTATCCTTATTTTAGATATTACTTGTTCACGAAGAAAACATAGCTTGTGTGTTACCATGAAAACAGTCCACTAAAAAATCAGACATACTCTACAATTTTCATTTACCTATGAGGAGATGTTTTGCTCATCAACAAAAAAAAAATTCTTCTACTTATGAAAATTAGAAATTCTTACAAATTAAATTAATTTCACTAGTCCAATAAAAAAAAAAAAAACATGACAGTATATAGAAAATTTGCATATAAATCAAGAAACTTCATAAATTCTAATAAAAAAAATTATTCAAATCATGAACCAACATAAAATTTGCTAACAAATCTCAAAATATATACAAAGTTTATCAATGTTAAAAATTTATGTGTAACAATAAAAAACTAAATAAAATGAAATAGATAGAATCTAGATAAAAAAAATATCCACAATAGAAATTCTTTATTTAAAAAAAAATGAATTAAATAAATAAAAATCAGATGAATAAGTGACATTAAAATTATTTATTAAATAAAACATGATTGGAAAATTGTTTTGTTAAGAAAAGGTTTGTAAGGGAATAATATAAGCTAAACATATGCATATTAGAAAATAATATTGGAAAACAGAAATATAAAGTAAGCATTTGCAAAAAAAATTGAAGATAAAATTGCAACCATGATTCTTTTGAAAATTATTTACATTTGAATGTTTCCATATTTTATTTAAAAAATTCCGCAAATACATCATACTGGTAAACATTAAGAATATATGTATGTGTCTTGAGGAAAGAGAATGCAGCCCTAAAACCCTCAAGAAAAATACAAAATGGTGGATGCTCCACTAGAGAAAGAATTCGCAAGAATTGGTTGACTACCTCCATGTGCTCTCCCAAGTCTTCTCGCGAGCATTGAATCCTTGCCGTGAAAGATTAATGAATTAGTATAATGAGAATATGGAATTTATGTTATAAAATATAGTAAAAACAATAAAGGGAAAGCACAATGGGTAGAGAAATATTTACTAAGAAATAAAATGAAAACCTTACTCTATTAAAATATTATCAAAACCTTAGTCTATTAAAATATTAAACATAATGTTAAATTCTACAATGACTATAAACATCCATAAAAATTAATTTCCAAAATTTTCGAAAAATATGAGACTTCCCTTTCACGATAGTACCAATAGAATTGTTTCACGATTCTTATAAACTTTCTTTTGTATTCCTATTAAGTTTCGAGTGAGTTAATTAAACTACATTTTTTTCCTAGATGTACCATATTTTGTATCACACGGAGGAGATCCATGTGTTGTGGATGAACTTTCTACTGAATTTTGTAATTAGTTTTTTCATTTTTATTTTATTATTTTTATAAAAGTTATTTTTACAGATTTCTAGTATATATTTCTCCAAATTAACTTTAATCAAAAGTAATATTAACTAATTTGATCTAAATGAACCATATATATTTTTTAATTAAGATATTTTTTTATTTCATTCTTAACTTGCAGATTTCAAAATAATAAAGATATATTAATTCAACACAATCATATTATAGTTATGTTATAGTTATGTTGTGTTGGTATTTACAATTAGTCAATACAAAGAATTAATTAATAAAAAATTAGTTTGATTTTTTTTTCTTTATGAACTTTACTTTATCTTTCTATTTACAATTAATTATTTACAATAAATATATTTTTTCATTATTCTTAAAATTGATTATTATACAATTTCATATAATCATCTATAGTGTATTTAACTTCATGTATTTATATAATTACTAATTTGAGGATCTCATAAGCTTTTCTTCCTAACTTTGTTAAATTTCTCTTATTTACATACTCTTCTATAAGTAATAACTATTAAGATAATTAGTGATTAGTTTTTAGAATTTTGTCAGCATTTCTTTCCTAAGTCTATTTAAATTATTTATTTATATATGGTTACTAAGTTTTAGGATCTAATAAAGATATGTTAAATCAACACAACCATATTAACATTCTCTTATGTTCATATTTATAATTAGTCAATAAAAATAATTAATTAATAAAAATTACTTTGAATTATTGATTTTTTTTACTTTGATTACAAGATGCCACTTTATAATTACAATTTGTTAATTTTTTTTATATATTTTTCTAATTTAACTTTAATTAAGAGTAATATCAACTGATTTATTTATTTTTTGTAATATTGGACGGACCTTCACATTCATCTTCAAAAAAGTTGGCTACAACCATAGTTCAAGGAGTTCAATGGAATTAAACTGCCCTAAGGGAAACCAAGTTTGTCGGGCACCGAACAACATTGTAACCGCTGGTTTAGTCCTTAACTATTGGTTAATCTTTTTTTTTTCGTTAAGACTATGAAACATTTCTTATTTATTATATTTTTGAAATTAATAATATCACGAACAAAAATTAAATTGGTAAATTAAATTAGTTATGGAAATGGTTCCATAAAGTGAAAGGATGATGTTAAAATAATTCAAGATTATGAGTTAGTTGAACATAATCAGTTCAAACAGTTGCCTCACCTCTAGGGATAAAAGGGTGATCCCAGTGAGGTAGAGGGGTTCTGTTGGATAACTGGGGAAAAAGGAATAAATTCTAGAGAAGATTCCTAGACTAGTGCTAACTAGTGGAACACTTCAAGTTTTCCTCACTGCTGGAATTGGAGACTGGACTGGATTGTCTCGAAGTCTCTTCCAAATGATTCTGTCAACCGTTGAGCTCAGGCTTGGAGCACGGGGGAGAGTGAGGACGTGATTTCCTCACTTGTGGTAGGGAGGAACCACATCAGTCCAAACATCGATCTACAAATAAGTATAATACTGTTATGTTATTTAAATGATGAAAGGAAAAAAGAGGAATTAATATTTGTAGGATGAGTAAAGTAAAATATGTGCATATTTATATTTTTCTGTAAGGAAAGATTTATATTTTTTTGTCAGGAAAGATTTATATTTTTGTGAGGATTTATAATTTTCTATTGAAGGAAAGACTTATAATTCTGTAAGGAAAGATTTATATTTTTCTGTAAGGAAAGATTTAAAATTTTCTAGTCAAGTAAGATTTATATTTCTATTATTAAGAAAAGATTTACATTTTCTTGTTAAAAAATGGGTTTCCATTCTCTGGTTAGAGAGAAACCAAAGCTATGGGAAAATTAAATGCTATTGGAAATTATGTATGCAAAGATTTGTTACCATGGAGTTCCTGGAAGAAAACTCGGTGAAGGTGGCTCATTGTTTCTATGATATTCCATGCAAAAAATGGTCTGGTCATAAGAATAACAAATAATATGAACACCTTTTTGTAAGGAACCTATGATATGTGAATGGAAAGTAAAGACACAAAGTATGTATGCTAGCACAAGAGTAATGAAATACAATATAGATATTAGTTTCTGTGAGAACTGTAACATTGTCACATGGCATACATCAAAGAAAATCCATTGACAACCTGCAAGAAAACCTTTCTCATATTGTATGCATGATCTCATTCTATCTAGTGAAATGAGATAACAGAAAGAAATTCTCAATTAAGTCTAACTTTAGAAAATGTAGAGGGCTTTGATAAATTAATAAATCCATACCCGAATATGGGTATAGTCAGAAAAATAATGAATATGGAATTTACTGTTGAACTGTATTTCATTGTTATACAATGATGACACGGTAAACAATACAGTAACCACGATAATTCTTAGACAAATAAAATAAACCCATACATTTTTACAAGTTCCGAAAGAAGAGTCGATGGAAGAATATCAAAAAAGAAACCGATTGTATATATATATATATATATATATATATATATATATATATATATATATATATATATATATATATATATATATATATATAGGGCAGAAAAACTGCAAGCCCAAAACTTTTAACATTATGAAAAAGATATTATTTACAAAAGATATATATACAGATAACATAGCTCCAAGTAGTCTAAATTTTGAAGAATCCTAACAACAAAGCTTGAGGGTAATATTTTTCCCTTAAAAATATCTATATCATTTCGGAATCGAGTAGGCCTGGTGTGCAAGCAGGAGTTAGAGCCATAGACACCCACTTGTAATGACAATAGTAAATAGGGGATTGAAAAACCAGATACAGTACCTATGATAGAAGAACTACCATAATTGCGGAAGTGTAGTTATGGAGCCACTGAAGCATAGAAGTGAATCACCTAGAAAAATGAATAAGAATATGTATACCTATAAGATAATAACATTACATTCAAGGTTCAGAAGTTTTTATAAATAATATAAGAGAAGTAAAGGAAATATAATAAGTGAGATAGTGTTATATACCTGTAGGTAACTTATCAGCGTTGAATGCTACCCTGTAAGAAATTGTAGAGATGGGTTAAGCTTAGAACCAATACCTCTCTTAGGGATTAACATAATGTAAAAAGGAAAACAAGAATTGAATCGTGAAAGAAGACCATTACCTCAGTGGAAATGGACTGCAAGGTGGAGGAGTTCCTCTGTGCAAGGGTAAGAATGTTAAGGATTGCCGGAGTGGAAGACAAACCCTCAACTTCCTCCATATTTCTTCTATGGGTACAGCAGGTTCAAAGGAGGCTGGGCATCTTCATACCCTTGGCCTGAAATACGAACCCAGCACAACAAAAAACAGTGAAAGAAGAACCCTCTTTGTCAAGAAACTGTGGAGCGCCATTGCAAAACCAGTTCACCTAGCTGTGCGGCGCAAATGAGACAATCAGTTAGGGTTTTTTTGGGTTTTTGGGTTTTTTTGGGTTTTGGTAGAAAGAATAGTAGCCATTGATTTGATAAGCCATCTGATGGTCTCAAATCATCCAGGCATCTAAGCTCGAATCCTGATCCAATTTGGGAGGTACCAAAACATCTGCTGAGAGTTAAGATTTGTTTAATACCAAAGGACCTTAATTAGTCACATTTTGTCAGTTCATAGAACTCGAATAAATGTATAACGCCTCGAATCACTAAACCTTTAATGAATGAGTTAATAGGTACCGAAAAGCTAAGTGTGGATCAAATATTTCATAGGTTGAAGACTTGGTCCTACCGAAACCAAATCTCAACTTTCTTTATAGTTTTAATGTGCTTAATTGAAAATTAAGCAAATACACTTGGAGTCATACAAATCTTACATAGGCTATGTAAGTTGGAAAATTACATTGTATAAGGTAGTAATATAAAGTTTTAAGATATGGTAAAGTAATTTTTTTTATGTTAGATTAATTACTGGTATATTGAAATGTTTAAGTTATGATGATTGTGACAAGTGGTATCAGAGTGGTGTTGTAACATTGGGACCCTATTTGTCAACTAACGTTTAAAGTTGTGTATTCCTGGTGCACACAGAAAGAGTTATATGGACATAATGAGAAGGAACCCATTACAACAACCAACTCTAAATGTCGAGGAACCACAACCTCGACAGGATATGAACCCAGAAATGTGGATACAGCTGGGGGTGGAACATCATCAGCAAACTAGTAGGCTGTTAGAAGAAAAGCAGCACCAAACCAGTATTCTTTTAACCACTGTGCAGAAGTTACAAGAGGAAGTGGAGAAGGTAAGAGACGATAATTCATGGTTGATGCAAGAGCAGGAAAGGATATTGAAAACTCTCTCTGACAAGCAGAATCTAGGAATTGAAAAGCCAAGTACTGATAGAGAGTTTCAGGAAAGGAATGAAGAACAAACCAGACATCATGATACGAACACAATGGAAAGAAGTTAGTCTCAACGTAGTAACCAAAATAAGAATTATAATGAACCTGAATCTGATAATGTACCAAACCAGAAAGAAATAAAAAGGCAGAAAGTAGAACTGCAAGGTGAATTTAGGAAAATAAAACCCCCTACGTTTGATGGAGTAGAAGAGGAAGTAGTTGAAGCATGGATGATTAATATGAATAAATATTTCCAAGTATATGAATACAACAGTAACCTCAAGGCCAGATTGGATATTTACCAGCTAAGCGAGAAAGCGAGAAAGCCACTTTATGGTGGGAGGAAGTGAAGAATGTTCGCAGTATAAATGACCAAGATGTAACTTGGGATGCATTTCAATAGTATTTTAAGGATAAGTACCTAACAGAGCACTTCTATGATGAAAAATCTTGAGAATTCCAAAATTTGAAGTTGGGACAAATGACAATGGACTAATATATCACTAAATTTACTTCCTTACTGCATCACGTGCCTTACTTAAGAGATGAGAAGGCTAAAGTACAGAGGTTCCTAAGTAGTTTTCCGACTCATATGAAGGAATGTATAGAGTTCATAAATTCTAAGACAATGGATGAAGCCATCAGAAAAGATAGAATGTGTTACCAGGAAGAAAAATTCAAGGTGGAGCAAGGTAAAAGCTGGCAGGCAAAGAAAGAGCATAAAGGCAGCTCTGGGTTTAAAAGAAACAAAATCAGTAATTCTAAAGGTACAACTAGAATTTTAGCTAGTAAA